>JARJEC010145544.1:0-17595 GCA_030264575.1 Tachinus sp. AB-2021 | reverse complement strand
GTCCATCCAAGGTAAATACCGCACTGGATGCTAAAGAGCACTTTGTTTCAATAACAAAAATGATCACTAAATTCCATGTTCAAAGAAAGTCAAATGAAATTATTCGAATTAGGTAATGTCGTATACATCTCAAAGGAAGGGTTCTGAAATATTTTAATCCAAGAATTGGATATGAAGAAGCAAGTTAAATTCTGCATTTGTTTACTCTATATCAAAAGCGTATTCGAATGTAACTTTAGAAAGAATCTAATCCGTTTTCTAAAAATTAAAAACTGATTTTGATACTTTTGAGACGTTTACTATTACAAACTAGAGATACAACTTCAGCAATGGAAAGAATCTAGTTGTCCAGTTCTAAAAAATCAACTGGCAGGGTGATGGCGTTAGGTAATATACCGCTTCGATCACACGTAGAACGGCTCAAATAATCAAGTTAAGCAACATATTCAAAAAGATTACTATTGAATAAACTATTCTAAAATGTGGATTGGAGGAGGTGGACCCACATCCTGGTCTAATTGAATAAACTATTCTAAAATGTGGATTGGATGAGGTAGCCCCACATCGTGGTCTAATAGATCACTCGATAACCATTGTAAAAATATAAAAAATATATTCTAAAGTTAGATGTTTTCTTGCTCTTTTAGTTGCTCTAAAAAATGTTTACTTTTTATTTGTTTATAGTTATGGTTTTGAATCGAATGTGAAAAGCACAGATGTCATTTTTCAAAGACTCTGTTTATAAAATTTAAATAAATAATTCAGTATAGCACAATGATTTGATTGTTATTTAAATTAAACACTATACTTTTTAACCTAGCCATTAAGTTTCTTTATTTTTACAAGTTGCAAACATTGACAACCTGTTAAATTATTGAAGAGATTGAGATTGAAGCGATTGTACTATGCTTTGATAGTATATTGCGCATATCTGCACACAAATGCTCATTGTAAATGATATCATAAATGACTAATAAATACAATTAAATACAATTAAATCAATTGAGGATTGGCATGATATCTAATATTACTAAATTTAAACAGATCAATAACTAGAGACACCATTCCGGAAGAAAATTGCGGAAGTGGTGGTTCAAGACGCCCATCATGGCTACCCCAAGTAAGACAGACGCCAAGATTTCAAGTACGTCGCCAACCGACGATGGGCACTGCACTTATGTCTCAAACTTCTTCACCTAGGTCGGACGACACTTCCGACGACGACGATGATGATATAGAATGTCTTATGCAAGCTTCAGGGTTTTAATTAATAATTATTACGAATGGTGATCTAGTTACTTAATTGTAAATTAATTATGAAGCATTGAAAGAATACTTAAAGAGAAGCGTAGCCAAACGGTGACTTTCTTAATAATTACATTAAGTGCATTTAACGGGTAATGATTTGTATTGTAATAAGAAAACCAGTTATTCAATATTATACGAATTAATAAATTATATTCTTTCAATGTTAATATTAATAAAATCAATAATTAACATTTAGTTGCATTTCAATAAAAGTATTATTTTCTAATAAATAATTAATGTAGATAAGTAGGAATTTAATTTTTTAGTAGCGAATTTTATAATAATTGTAATGAACAAATCAAACTATTTTTACAATTTTACATAAGGTTCGCATTATTATTTATTTAAGTTTTATTGCAATAAAATCGGTTAATGGTCGAATGTTATTATTTTAATAATTAATAATGTTTAAATTGTGAACCTGAAATGATATACTGATTAAAATTAAACACAAAATTGCGCAATACTATTTAACACATTTGATACCTAAACAGCAAGAGATAATTAAAATCTGTAAATAAAATATTTGAATGAAACCATTTTTGCTAAACTTAAATTATAATTCGACCAATAAAATGAAATAATAAACATATAATAATTAGCAATATTAATTTCCGGCTGCTATTTGTATGTGGAAAGAATTAGATATAAAATAGCTTTCAGTGAATATTTACGAACAACTTATCTAGACTTGTTTGGTAGTTGAAAGTGAAATCGTCCATCTAACCTCTATAAATATAGATTTTTCAATAGAAATAATAAAATTCAAGTATTGTTAGTACTTAGTAATATCATTTTAGTCGCTTTTGATGAGTGGGAATTACCTGCTCTTATTTTGATTGTATTTATTTAAAACCTAAACTGCTTTAGTATCATGATTTTCCAGAAGCCGGTTAAAATTAGTCAGTTGAAATAAAATCTTAATGTGGATTAGTTATAGTAGAATTTACAACGAGTTAAACAATAACAGTTATTTTTAATAATATTGTAAATATGTATTCTACGTAGGAATAATGCTTCTGTATAAAAGTCATTTTGTCCCATAACGCAATTAAGGATTTTGGACGAACAGCTAAGTAAATAAATGGTAATACCTATCATTTCAATTAAATAATTTGTACTTATTAGTAATCATTTGACATTTATTTAAAACGTAATGTAATTATTTTTCTCATAATACTTATATTTGATGTACAGCATTTAATTTTAAATTATCAATTGAATGGTGAAATGGGAAATAGGAACGTAATATGTATTAATGATTGTGCCTCATATTATGAAAGAAGACCTGATAGTTTAATAAAATCCACTAATTATAAGCACTTCATTCCTTGATAAAGTTGATTCAGATTAATTGAATACGCGATAATTGTGCTTGATATTTGAAAACAACAAAAAATCAAAACAAATAAAAACTCCACGTATTCAACACAATATTGTAAACGGAACTAATCTATTTAGGTAATGCATTGTTATTTGTACATGTATGTACATAATGAACCTATATTGTAGAGTAATATTTTTACAGCCCGACAATATCTATGTAATTTCATTTCTGTGATTGTAACAGGCATTTGGTCAGATAATGTAACTTGTTACTCTAATAACTAAACAAATAAAAAATCACAGTTGTTTATTTTAATGTGTTCTTTAATAACAGCGAACCTAAAATAAATCTCATTTGATTCGTGTGCAATTATCTAAAATATCGCACTGTGAGATGAGCCTCCGGCGACTGATATCATCTACCTTTAGTAGGCTGTTATAAATAATATGTTATTGAAAATTTAACAGTCAGATTTGTGTGTGCTAATTTATGCAGGTTAAAAAACTATGGATATATTTTCAATTAATTAACTATAGGTGATTAAAAATTGTATATGTAGTCAATCAGTTATGACACTCAATGGCAATTTTGATGCGAGTTCAATATTGAAGACACTGATGAGTTCCAACAGCAAACAATAACAAGGTGAGTGCAAAACTTTGAATTAAATATAAAGGTTGAAACAAAATGTACTCAAGGCTTTTGTACAGTAAGAGTAGGAAAACAATTATTGAAAATCTATCGGCAAAAGGCTACAAGCCACAATCTAAATTTATTAAGTAATGCAAATTAAAATTTAATGCTGTATTAAAAGTTTTAGGAAAGCCTTCTAGGCTTCCCTTATTATAACATGTCAAATTAACTGCATTGATTATTATATTTATTAAAATAAAATATAAAATAAATCTGGAAGAAAGAAATTGAACAATTGCTTTTAAAAAATATAATTGGAATCGATATTGTCGGAGAGGGAAATAACGTTATGAAATTCTACTTAAACAACATGACTGATGTTGCAGTAAAAGTAAACTTTCGTTTTCAAAGAGGTGATCAAATATGATTCAGAAGTGCTATAGGAATAGATGGAAGCACGACACTATTTATTTTATTAAATAGATTCTGATTGCTAGATTTAAATTGATTTTTTAATTATTCTTGCCTGTCACTTTCCCAAATAAATTGAACAATCGCAAATTTCACTGAAAATTATGGAAATAAGTTAGAAAATATAAATGCACATCACTGGTTAACCAGAAATTGATACGAACTAGTATCTACAGCATCTATGGCATGGGAAAAGTTGTTCAAAACTGTTAGGGTGTTTATCGATGATACAATTCGTTAATATGCATCGTTTCAAAATTATCATTATTGTAGTAATGTGAAAATCCACAATTTATCATTAAGATCAAACGCCAATAATTGAAGAAAGTGTACAATTGTAAATCAACATAGTTTTTTAATATGTTAAATATTTTATTGCACTGGATTTTTATAGACTTGCAACATGATGATTGCGCAGCATATTCCACACAGAGAGTGATCTACATCAACATTTTAAACAAAATGGATTTAAAGATACCACATTTTATTGCCATTTGTGTGTGCCCGACTTAACTATTATAAACTTTTGGTCGAAGGGGAGGGAGTGGAGAGGAGAGGGCAGAAGTTAACATTTATATATTAAGGGCATAAACAATTAAATTATAGCGCGAGGAAATACTTTGTATCGCGCTATGAAATTACTACGTTTTGTTTTTGTTTGAAATCATTATTTATTATTGATTCGATTTAAATATAAATTAAATTAAATGATGGCGCATTCATATTTGATTTAAGATTTACATAAATATCAAGATTGTTAACCGCCGGGATGGCTTATCCAGTACAGCTCATGTCGAATGATTGCAAGGCAAGCAACGTTAGGTCTGCTCAGCAATTCCATGGGCTCCGCTTATCGATACCATTCACCGAGGGAAACAATTAATCTTGCAATATCGGAGGTAAATTTTCAAATTTATTATTTACTGTGTCTCTGTGTGGCGTATTCTATGACATCATCACGGAGGCATGTTGCTCATAGATGGCGCACAACAACAGGGTGTTTTAAAATATTTATACAGAGTGTGTCAAATTTTGCATACCCATGTTTCAAACTTTGATCGAATTTTGACTAGTTTAACAGAATTTGCAACGTGTCCCTGATCAAGCAGTTAAAAATTATTTAAAGATTAAGATTTCAAGTTATTAGTCATTATATGTCATTAAATTAATAGACCTATATAATTTTCATAATGTGCAATTACACATTTGATTAATGAATTTGAACAGTGTTGCTTGTTGATTCTTGTTGCTAAACAACTTTATTGCTCTTAGACCGTATAACGCAAGCCACTCAAATTTTTTTATCAGAAATATTACACAATTTATTTAATTTTGGTTAAGACTGAAATTATGTTCAATATAAGGTGGTGTTGTTTTTGAATAAAATTTTGATCATTTACTTCTTAAATATTTACAAAACACTCTTTATTAAAATTTCTTTTTATTATTTTTTTTTAAATTTCATGGTTCAACTTGCAGTTGCCGTAACAATTTTTTTATAAAGAATTAAAAAATGTTACAATTAAAATATAAATAGTTTTTCCTCTTTCACATAACTTAACCCAACCCGGTTAGTGGTAATCATTTTTTTTTTAACTTTGCGCCCCCTTTTCACTTTAAATTATTTTGCGCCTTCAAACCAAAATTTCTAAAGGTCTTTCGACAAATAAAAATAGTTTTTTAACATTTGCATCATTTTTTTTTGTAAAATTCTGAGGGTCTTTTTTTGTTTCGACAAATAAAAACATTTGCATTCAGATTTTTACTTCAACCTATATAAAATTTGAGCTAATGACAATCAAAAAGATCTTTTCAAACTGGTTTCTGTTATTTTGAATAAGTGAATTCAGCAAGTTTTGAAAGCTGGTGAAAATCTAAACACAAACTTATTGATGTAAGATGCAATTTTTCTTCTTCTTAGATCTATTAATAAACAAAACTTCCGTTATTGGTGTTACTGTGATAAAAATCTAAGCCCGTTTCATGAAAAACATACATAATGTAAACTCTCCGTTTGGTGCGGTAGGTGCTACTTCATTTCTAATCCTAGGATACCTACAACATGGCTAACTTAAATTGTGTTGCAAAATATGTGTTTCCTGCTTACTTATTTTCTACTTTGGTGTCACAACATGGCCTTCTAATTTCTCAGATTTGAAGGTTCCAAATTTCTATTTATGTGGATATCTGAAGCAAAAGGTCTTAAACATTAAAAATTCTTACTTCAGAATACACTGTATAGAAAGATTATGTAAAAATTTAGACTTAAATTGTATTTTAGTGTCAGTACGTTTATCATATAATATATAATAATAAATAAACAATTAACAAAAAACTATAATTAATTACAAAAATTACTATTTGATTTGTAACTACTTCTGGTTTAGTCAAAATAAATAGGTTTTAAATATTTATTATTATATAAAAATACTTAATACAGTAGCGACTTCTGCCATTTTACGGTGTAATATTAAATCATAAAAATTATGATATGTGACAGTATCACTGCTGGAAAGCACGTATTTTTTACATTGAGACCTATACTTAGTCAAAAAAATGTATTTTTCAAGTGCCACTGTTGTAGCCCATAGGCGATATGTTTTTCTAATAATACAAAAAATATAAAATAGTATTTTGTTTAAAATAACAAAGCTGGTGCAACTTCTGGTTAGAGCGAAATTGATTTTGTTTAATTTTCTGATTAAATCATTCTAAGTAACAATTATAAATATTTTTTAAGATGGCAGATCTTTTTACACAGGATGTCCAGGAAGTCCCGGTATAGGTAGCACTGTAACCAAGCCGTACCGTTTTTAAACTCAATTTTCTTTAGTTGGTTACAGCGCTATCTATCACGCCACAATAAAACTGTTTAGTACAAAAGTGGCTTATTGTTCTCCATAGAATCCAAATCTGCAATAACATATTAGAGTTTCTATTTAAGATTTCAAAATTGACCCTCTCTCACCCCTAAGAAGAAGACGGGGGTGGATTGTCATGTCATGTTGTAATCCTTTTTTTTTACCATTTTAAGAAGGAATTTCTGGACCCCTGTATTTATTAACGTCGAGGAAATAAACAAGAGTCAAATCAAAATTTATTGGTTTTCATATGTTTTTAATATAAAAATTAATATTACAAATTTGTTTGATTTCTTCTGATATTGCAGAAATATAATAATAATTCTTGTTAGTAATAATTAAATTATTGTTAACTATAATATAAGTAGTTTGTTTTCATCTAGCAATTTAGTGTCATTCCTTACTACTAATGCATCTACTAAATCAGTTTTTGGTTTAAATAAACCCGACATTTTGTCTTTGCTTAAATTATAATTTTGTAACATTATTTGCTCCAATGATTTATTTATTTTGCTGTTGAATTTAGATAAAAATTGATCAAATTTCTTTAAACTTAATTTACCAGGACATCCTGCTTCTCTGGAAGGACACGCTTTCTCTAAATATCTTTGCAACATGATTGAAATCTCATCAAATTTACCGGCAAAAATTTTCTTTTCAATTTCTTTCTGAATTTCAACAAAATTGATATCCAATCGATGCATTGAAATTTTGCTATCAATAGCGGATTTTTGTAACGTTTTCTTAAACGAGTCAGTTATACGCGTTGCATAGCTGTGGATTTCCATTGAGGATAGGCCTTCATTTGACAATAAAACATATTTTTGGCCAGTAAATTTTCGAACCAATAAATCTAATAGTAGCATAGTAGAATTAACTTCTATTGACTGTGTTATGCTTGGAGATACATTTTTTTGCGTTTCCGAATTTATCAGTTTGGTTGTAGGATTTTTGACCCAACCAAAGAAATTGCTAAGCCATGAGTTTGTTATATTTTCTGAAAATGTCGTGCGCCAAAAAGTGGTTTTGATATTACTAGCAATAAATTTTTGATTGCTTTCATTAGTATTTCTTGTAAATTTTACACCCCTTGTAGAAGTGGTTGCATTTTTCAAAAATTTTGTATTTTTATTTTTTGTTAAGTTTTGAGTAATATTATTTTTAGTAGTAGTTTCTACAAACTTTGCACTGTTTGTCATTTCTAGCATTTTAGAAGTAGTTTGATTTAATAAATGCCTTTTAGGTCTAAAAAGTGCTTTTTTAGATTTTCTGTTTAAAAATTCTTGTACGACATCAGTTAAATTCTTGGCGGAATTAATTTCTTCCGTAAAGTTTTTCAAAACCATTTCTTTATCTGCAAATTTTATAACCAAACTTTTCAGTTTTTCAGCTTCAAAAAAATTGTGAAGTGTAATATAATAAGCATTTTCTTTAGTAGCGCCGGCATTGAAACTGTTTGTTATTACCAAATTAGATTTGCTTTGTATAAAAGCATACTTTCCAATTTTTTCAGGTGTTATTACCACGCTACCTTCATCGACGTCATTGTCACTTATGATGAATGCTTCGTTATGTTTACGTATTAAACATTTTATCAAGTTTAACTTATTGTTTTCAATCTTAATTCGGAATAGATCTTCCATGATTATATAAATCTTGTCGTGGAGATTGATTCCATTGACTATTCTTATGATAGCATATTTGTGTTGAATTTTTGAAATGATTCCAGTTATTTTTAATAACAAGTCATTTTCAAATGGAATTAGTTGCAATTGGAAGCTTGAATATATCGATTTTAATTCTTTTAAATTTTTCAAATCAATAGTATTCTGTGTGTCTGCAACGACATTTAAAACAATTTCAGGCAATAAAAAAAGATTTTTGGATTCGATAATGTAAATATTTTCATCGTTGTTGCTTTGGACGTGTTTGTAATTGTTCGTACTTTGAGACGGACTTGGATCTTTGAGTTTGGAAATTATTGAGAAATTGCTGTTTTTGATTCTATCTGTTAGTGCTATAAACATGTTTAGAATGGGATCAATTGGTTGTTGGTAGGTTCTGTGATAGAAGTCTACTCGATTTCCATCAATTCTGATTTCTGTGGCATTGTTAAGTTTATATGTCGGATTGGTTGCCCCTGATATTGCCAGATTGAATTTAGTAAAAACGAAAGTTGTAGTTTGATTATTAATTTTAATATTTTGTAACTCATCGGGTTTAAATTCGAATGTAAAAATGTTGCTTAAATTGTTTTCATCTGTACCAGAAATGAAATCGATTTTAGCGTTTCCTGTCGCGTTTGGTATTGTGTAAACAAAATTGCCTCTCAATGCTTTATTGTAAATTTCCGTGTTAGGTCTAATTATTATTTCCATGTCAAAATCGCAATCATTTTTATCGATTTGTATGTTATCTTTCATTTGATCGCTACCTCCTTGTTGGCCGTCCAAAAAATTTGTATCACAGTTGGCAACAATTTTATCGGCTTTGAATTTTCTACCCAATAATTTATTAATGCCGCTTACTTTAAATATATTATCCGATTCAACTTTTCCCGTGTGAAGATTTGCAATGATAACAAAAGCTTGGGGAGCATACGAGGTTAGATCTAATGTATTAAAACCTTTTTCGCCGTACAAGATTCTATTGAAAGAATCGTTTTTTAAAATAAAAATATCATCTTTATCTGTACCATGATAGTCAATATTGTTAGTTACAAATATAATGTTAGCATTATTTTTCGTTGATTTTAAAATTGGATTAGATTTGAGCAAATTGACGATTTCCTCATATACTATAGGATTTTTTTCGTAACTATTTTCTGCCAATTCTAAAGGTGTAAATTGTATTGAAATTTCTTCATTTTTGGCCCCATTTTTGAGTAGATATTTAACAATTTGTAAATGTCCTTCCTGAGCAGCGCTGTGAAGTGCAGTTTGTCCGGTTTTATTTTTTATATTTGGATTAATTTTTTTCTCGTTTATTAAATATTTTAAAAATTCTAAATGTCCATTCTGGGCAGCTAAATACAATGCAGTCCGTCCAAAATTATCTTTACTATCAGGTTTAACTTTTTTGGTATCAATAAAAAATTTTGCAATTTCTAAATGGCCATTTTGGGCTGCCAAATGCAAAGCTATCATGCCATTATTATCTTTGATATTAACATCAGCTTTGTTTTCAATTGATAGAAATTTGATTACATTTAAATGTCCATTTAAAGCTGCCCAATGTAAAGGCGTTTGGCCTGTTAAAGTTTTAATGTTTATATCAAATTTTTTCTCATTTATTAAATATTTTACTATATCAAGATGGCCAAATGCACAAGATCTGTGTAAAGCTGTGCTTCCATCACTAACAGCGGTATACACATTAACATGTTTTGCGTCAACAAAATATTTTACTACAAGTAAATAACCGTTTTGTGCAGCCAAATGCATTGCATTCCATCCAGAATTATCTTTAGAATTAATATTAGCATATTTTTCTTCGACTAAATACTTAACCAATTGCAGATGTCCCATCTGGGCAGCCACATGCAATGGAGTATAGCCGTCATTATCTTTAATATCAACTTTAAAATATTCTTTATCCAATAAAAATTTTACTGTTTTCAATTGACCATTTATGGAAGCAATGTGTAAAATGGTAGTACCGATATAATCTATAATATTGACATCAACTTTTTTTTCATACAAAAAATATTTAATTAACTCCAAGTGCCCGTTGAAAGCAGCCAAATGTAATGGAGTTTTACCACTTATTGTTCTTATAATTGGATCAACCATTTGAACATCTATTAAATATTGTACAACATCCAAGTTACCCTCCAATGCAGCCAAATGTAAAGCAGTTCTGCTATCGGTCAATTCAGAGTTTATTTTAATACCATTATGATTTGCTAAAGATATCACCATCAATAAATCGTTATTTACTGCAGCCAAATGTAAAGCAGTGTATCCTTCAATATTTTTAGCATTAACATCAATTCCATTTGTACTCAAAAAATAATTCACAACCTCCAAATGGTTATTTTGGGCAGCTAAATGTAAAGGTGTGTACCCATTCCTGTCTTTAATGTTTATATTAGAATTTATATCAACAAGATATTTAACTATATCTAAATGGCCATTTTGTGCAGCTGCGTGTAAAGCAATTCTGCCATCATTCATTTCAATATTAGCGTCAATTTGTTTAGTGCCTATAAAATACTTGACAATATCTATTTTACCATTGAGGGCAGCTAAATGTAGAGGTGTTTTTCCACCGGACGCTTGTATATTGATATTAACTTTTTTATCATCTACTAAATATTTAACTAATGGTAGATGCCCATTCTGCGCAGCCAAGTGCAATATATTGACTTCATTTAACTTGGAATTTAAGCTGACGTTTTTTTCCTCTACTAAATATTTGATAACATCCAAATGGCCATTCAATGCTGCCAAAAATATTGGAGTGGTACCAATCGTAGTTTTTAGATTAGCTTCGACCATTTTCTCGTCGACTAAATATTTAACAACATTCAGCTGACCAGTCAAAGCGGCCAAATGCAAGCCTGATCTACCATCATCAAGTTTTGCATTGATATTAGCGTTATTATTATCAACAAGATACTTAACAATATTCAAATGTCCATTTTGAGCAGCCCAATGGAACGGTGTGCTTCCATCTTTGCCTTTAATATTAACATCCGCTTTTTTGTCAATGAGGTATTTGACAACATCAAATTTACCATTCAAAGCAGCACCGTGCAAAGCTGTCCTTGCGTTATTGTCCCTATCATGAATATCAACATGTTTTTGATCAATTAAATACTCCACCACTTTCAGTTTACCATTTTGCGCAGCCAAATGTAGCGGTGTTCTTCCATTATTATCTCTGCTGGTTAAATTTGAATTTTTTTCATCAATTAAATAGATCACAATCTCCAAAAAGCCATTTTGTGCAGCCCAATGTAATGGCGTATTTCCGAATTGATCTCTAACTTCAATTGTGGCATTTTTTTCATCCGCTAAATATTTAACCACATTTAGAAAACCAGTTTGTGAAGCCAAATGCAAAGCTGTCCAACCTGTAATATTAGCACTGTTGACATTATTTTTTTTTTCCAATAAATATTTGACAATTTCTAAATAACCGTTCAGTGCAGCATAATGAAGAGGTATGTTGCCGTCCTTATCAATTCCATCAATAATAGCTTTTTTTTCAGTTAATAAAAATTTTACTATATCTATATAGCCATACTCAGCAGCTAAATGTAAAGCCGATTTGCCATCACCATTTCTCATATCTAAAAACACTGGATTGTTTTTGAAAAAGCTCTCAACTTGATCCAATCGTCCATTTTTGGTGGCCGCAAATAAAATGCGAAGGTCTTTGGAAGGGGTTTTAAATAAGTAATCCACTACATCGAATTTACTGTTAATTAAAGCCAATTGTAAAGCAGTACTGCCATAGTTGGTTTTAATGGAATTATCCACATTTGTCTCTTCAATTAAATATTTCACAATATTTAAATGCCCTTTAATTGCGGCTAAATGTAAACAATTGTAACCTTCATTGGATTTAATATTAACATTCATGTTTTTTTCATTTATTAAGTACTTCATTATGTCTAAATTACCATAAGTAGAAGCTTGATGCAAAGCATTGTATCCATCTATAGATTTAATATTTACATCAGCATTATTATTATCAACTAAATATTTAACGATATCCAAGCGTCCATTCATTGCAGCAATATGTAAAGCAACAATTCCATCATTGGTTTTAATATTCACATCAACGTTTTTCTCATCTAAAGCATATTTAATCACACTCAATTGATCAGTAATTGCAGCCATATGAAGTATAGTGCTGCCCTTACTGGTTTTAATATTAATATCAAATACTTTCTTATCAATTAAATACCTCACAATATTTAGTTGGCCGTAATATGCAGCCAAATGCATACAATTTTTGTTGGGATTAAATTTAACTTGTTTGTTTGCAAGTAAATATTTAACTATATCTAAATTACCATTACATGCAGCTAAGCCAAGAGGAGTTATATCATCATTTTGTAAAATGTTTACGTCAGCATTCTTTTTTTCTATAAAATATTGAACTAAATCTAAATGACCATATTGTGCAACTAAATGCAAAAGTGTTCTTCCGTCTGTCAAAATGTTGTTGACATTGAAAGTTTCTTCTTTATCAATTAAATATTTAACTATTTCAACATGTCCTTCAATAGCAGCATAATGCGTTGCAGTTTGGCCATCAACAGCTTTATAATGAATATCAACATTTGCTTTTTCTACTAAGTATTTGACCACTTCAAATTTGTTGTTTGAGCTTGCCAATATCAATGGGGTGATACCGTTCATTGCTTGAATATTGCCTCCCATTTTCTTTTCTTCTATAAAAAATCGAACCAATTCCAAATGCCCATATTGGGCAGCCAGATGCAGTGCAGTATGTCCGTCTTGGTTAGCCAGTTTAACATCAATCTTCTTTTGATTTACAAGGTCTTTTATAAGATTCAGATTGTTTTTTATTACAGACGAGAACAGTAAAGTATTATCATCATCTTTCTGGTCGTGAGTAGGTTGCATGTCCTTTGGATTTAACTGGACACCAATCTAAAATAAAATTGTTTAAATTTTACATTGCAGAATTTTTTAGTAAATTATCCTATTTAATTTTAGACGAGACGAAATAAACCATTAATTAAACAGAATAATATTAATATTGGCATCATGATTGTATATAAATACAAAATATACACATAATAAATATAGACAACGTGATTAGCAAAATTAAAGAATAATTTATCAAAATACTCGTAAATGTTATCCAAAAATTTGAAAAGAGCTTAATTTGTAGATTTGTTTGCTATGAAACTAAATTAGTCCAAAGACAAAATGTTATAGCATAGTAGATAATCAAACAGTTTACCACAAAAACATTTTTCATACATTTTTGAAAAAAACCTTCTGCAGTGATATTGTAAAATTATAGTAAATTTATTTTCTTTTTATAAATGGGAATAAGTTAATCAAATTTCAATCTCCAAAGAAAATAGCCTTTTTGGAAAAAATCATTAATTGAAATTGTCAATGGATGAATAATTAAGTCAGAGATTTCGGAATGCAAGAAACCAGAAATCTCATCAATACCGCTTGATCTTTTTTTAACAAAATTTCTAAACGCAGTATTGCCTTCTGATTTAGTCACATCAGATAAAAACATTGTTTGAGGCATAGGTGTTGTAGTAGAATGTGTATGGCTTGTACTATTTATTGGAGCAATATAGTTAAGCTCAAGATTGAATAGACTACTAAATGAACTACACATTAAATTTGAATCACCATTTAATACCATCGTTTGGAATAATATTATTACATACATTTTTTGATTCCTGATTTATGATAAATATGTTAAAATGATTTGTTTGTAATACTTTTTATGTTCTTTGATGTACTAACAGCCTGTCGGTTATTAAAAGGTTTTCTGATTAAGATAAGAGGTAATAAGCTCTGAATTTGACTACATTAGTAACCCGGTCAATATTAATAAATAGATTTATTGTGTGATGAAAATGATCTGGTCAGATTGTTGTTTGATTGTGTACTATTGTTTGGTATTGTCAAATTTTCTACAATAGCGCTATGATCGGAGAAGTCAGGATTAATGACCGATCCTTGTATTGTACAAATTGATTTGATGTAAAAAAAATCTAGTTGAGAACTTGAGGACAATTTCAAATTGCAAAAACAATTTAGTTTATTTTTGCTTTTAAAAGTAACTTAAAAATTAAAAGAACATGTTCTAAAAAAAATATTAATTTTTATTGTGAGTCATTTCTCCTATAGAGCGGTTTCATAGAACCTAAGAAATTAAAACGACTATTTTTTACATAGTTAGTATATTTAATGGTGTACACCGGAACACTTGTACGTTAACTGCATAGTTGGGTTCAATAAAGTGTTGTACAACGATTTTTATTTATTGTAAATCAAGCCAACTAATTTCAATAAAATATTTGACATTCAGATTATTTAATAGTTGCAATAATATAATATCCTGATACATATTTTTAAAACAAGTAATACAAATTTGTATATTTGGTTGCATAATTGCTGTATAACATTTCATTGAACACAGCTATACATCATTAATAATGCTATGTAAACATAGAGGAAAAGCCGTTGCGGAACGCCTGGTAGATGTAAAACATCGAAATCCATTTTTAATATGAAGCTGTTCAATTTGCTGCTCCATATTGTCAGTGTCACTTATGATATTGTATGTCATTGTCACGCATATATTTCGTGTTCTCTGTGCAAACTTCATGTTGTTGGTCTTGCGTTATTACCAAGGTGAAGAGGGCAATTTTAGTTCTAACGCGCAACAAAAACAGTAATTTTCATTTCTTGGGTCTTATAAAACTACTTTATCGGAGAAATTATTGTTGCAAAAAAATTAAAAGTTAGTTAATTAAGGTTATTGGCTTTTAAAAATTTAAAAAAACGTTAGTTAATTAAAAATGTGTATTTAAATTTAATTAAAAACAAAATCTATTTTACGTTTTTGTTTTTGGTAAGGACACCAATAAAATTTATGAATGAACATACAATAATACAAATTAAAAATGTAAATTAAAAATCTTTGAAAAATGTTTTGTGTTTCATGTAGATTATTTGTTTATACAAGTTAAAAAAAATTAAAAAATATTATTCCAAGAAATATTTAGTGTTTTTACACTAAATATTTTTTTAAATTTTTTAAATTTTATTTTAAGAAAAATTTTAAAAAAATTAAATTATTACTATGTTCATTGTTTTAAAAAAATATACCAATTGCGCGTTTCAAGAAAACAGAATTTGATGTTTTTTTAAGAAAATAAAAGAAATTCAAATTTTCTAAAAAAAATAGGAAAAATTTTTGGCGGAACAAAATGAATGCAATGATAAACTAAAAAGAAATTTCCAATTAGCTGCATCAAGGGTGTCCGTTTATAAGAGATTTTATTACAAAAATAATATTTAGTAATTAAGAAATCAATTATATATTATTTATTTTATTATAATATTTATATTCTATGTATTTGTAATAATTTTATTAATAATAAACAATTAATATCAAAATATTCAGATTAAAAAACTCAAAACCCCTATAAACCGGTTTGAACCAGTTAAAACTAGTGATGCTGCCGGATTCACTGTTTGGCCGGAACCGAATACCGGATCGGAATCGAATCCGAGGCCGAATCCGTAAAAATATAAGATTACTAGTTTTAAGGCGAGATAGTATTATATATTATACGCTCTACCAACAACAAATTAAATTTTTTTTTCTTGTTGCATTCAATTTTTTTCCAAAGTTTAAACAAAAATAATATGATTTTTTAGCATAAGCATTTATTTATATAAAATTTAAAATATAAATTGATTTTTTTTACAAAAATTAAACGTACAAATGGTTTTGTTCTTAAATAACATTCAAAAAAAATATTGTTTAAATTTTCTATATTTATAATCTTATTTTTCTGAAAATATATATTTTTTTAATAGTAAAACATATTTTGCTTTTTGCAACACAAAAAATTTCCAAATCATTCAAGAATCATTGAAAAAAATAAATTAAAAAAACTGTTAAAACTAAAATTCAAGCGTGATAGAACATTTTATTGTATTATTTATTAATATGTATCATTAATTATAATTATTAATTATTAATCAAAATTAGAATTTTTCTAAAACTTATAAACGGTTTATTATTTTTAATGTGCTTTATTAAAAATGGAATCAAAAAGTAAAAAAAGAAATCTTTTTGTAAGATAAAGGTTGTTTTCGGAGAAATTTTTAGGCAAAATTCACGATCCGTAACCGCTTATTAGAGAGTCCACTTAATAAGGGCTACTTTACATGTATTTTTGAGGTGAATGCAAAATTGTCTTTTTATTGGAGCTGTATACACTTGTTGTTAACTACTGAAGAATTTACATAATTATTTTTTTAAATAATAAAACTATAAAACTTAAAATTTTTTTAATTTCTATTAATTGTTGTTGTATTTTTAGTTTACATTTTGGTATTTGATATACATGATGTTTTTATTTCAATATTATATTTTTTGTTAATTTAGAAAAAAATGGAGTCGGCGGGATCCTGACGGATCGTTATTAAGATCCGGCCAGAGATCTTTCAAATATTGGTTAGATCCGGCGGATACCAAATCTGGATCTGGTTCCGGCGACATCACTAGTTTGAACCATTCAGTTAATTTCAGAAATACGGTTTTTTATTTTTCAATATACGGTTTTGTTTCGGTTTACGGTACAAGAAAATTTGGGAGGTTTGTTCTGGTTTGGTTCGTATCGCTGCAATTATTTGAAAAAAATATTAATAAATTAAATGATAATTTAAAAAAAACAAGAAAATTTACTAATTTATATTTAAAGTTAAATATTTTATTTAAAAGTTAAATAAAAATACATTTAGCATTGTTTTATAAAAAAAACTAGAAAATTGTTGAAATACAAAAAAAATTGCGATTTATGTTAATAAATCATTTAAAAATTATAATAAATTAAATAAATTAATTACAAAATAATGCAAATACGGCAATAAAAATATTAGAAAAATTTGCACATTTTTTATAAAAAATATGCAGTAAATGTTATTGAATCATTGTTAAAATCCAGTTGTTTCTTAAAGCTGTGATGAATGCTACTGAATTTATTAACAATGCAGTATTTTTACATATAAACTACAATTTGTCAAAAAAATTACTAAAAAACAGTTTTTAAAGAAACGTAAAAAATTTATTATAATATAAATTTGTTTGGTATAATGTTGTAAATTAAAAGAAAGAATTTGAGAAAAAATAAATTATTATTATGAAAACTTAAAATCATTCTGTTTTGCTATTTAAACGCTTATCTTTTACTCCGACCTATGAAATCGCATGTCGATGGCGAAGTTCACGTATTAACCAATTTTT
>JARJEC010145500.1:0-24597 GCA_030264575.1 Tachinus sp. AB-2021 | reverse complement strand
GGAGTACGTGGTGTACAAACAAAAACAAACATTGTAATATATATGTTGTGGCAGATGATTCCTGCGGAGATTGGTTGATTGATTTGATTATGCATACATTTGTAATTCATTCGCTATGTGTATATATATATATATATATATATATATATATATATACACATAGCGTGTGTGTGTATGTGTGTGTGTGTGTGTGTGTTTGTGAAAAAAAAATTCCCAAGATTTCTAAACGCAATTACTGACTTACGCTTCATTTCGGTTCAACAAGACTAACGATTATTGCGATATTGAGTTTACAAGATCTAACAGAACCCACAAACATATGTTTAATAATAACCTACGTTTCTTTTTGCTTTAAAAACAACACCATTGATAAATTGCGATATTTTCACAAATCTGTTGAGCGTACTATTAAGTTTAAGTATAGCTCGAATATGATCAAATTAATCATTATAACTGATGATGGGTAGTATAATCATGTCTTAGAGCCTCTTACAACTCACTTGCTCCCAGCAGTAATGATGTTTTACTCAGTACAGTATCTTGGAACGCAAAGAAAAGTTTTTGGTTGTTAAAAAGCAAGAGATCTAGTCTGACCTATAGTTTATAGACCATAACCTAACTTGTTATGTACAGGAGTATCAACAATGGTTGGGTATACTACCTCCCACTAAAAACAATCTATGGATTTTACAAAAAGACGGTTCACACAAACAATTATCGGGCAGTTTTTGAGAGTATTCTCCAAAAACTTAAGAAATAATGTGTGTTTGACATACCTAAAAAACATATAAAGAATGTGAAATTTTTACATTGTTTGGCTGGAATTTAAAAATCCTCAATTATTGTTGCTATCCCTAAATATCAAAGTATCATTGATCCATACATAAACCAATCTTTCCTCAAACAAAAATCAAACTAAAAAATGAAGAAAATTAATTAATGTATATCAATAACTGCATTAAATAATAACCTATTAAATAATTACTCATTAAATCATTAAACCATAAATTCAGTATCCTTCGTCGTTGTGAAATAAGTACTCTACGCTCTTGACTGTATGTAGCGATGGGTTGCTTTAAAATTATAGAATTGAAATTAAATAAAAATATGGACAAAATTTGTAATTTCTATCACTTTTATTTAAAATATATTTATAATGTGGGATATTATTAAGACCTATGTTTTCTTATACGTTTTTTGCGAATATTACTTCTTTTCAACGCAATGACAAAAAAAAACATTAATTTGAAAAAATGTGGTCTACGTCCTATTACAAATAAGGCATCGATATTCTGCATTCGGTAAACCCTCTTAAATGCCCCTCACGTCATAGCTGTTTGAATTTGTCTGAATCTCAAGAGGAAGGAAAGTGCAATTGGGAAACTATTGTGTCCTTCCAACCTGCCAGTAAAATCAAACAATTTGCTTCACCTCGTGTGCCTAAGAGCAAAATATCCAATATAATTTGGTTCAAAAATAAGGTGTTGGATATAGATAAAACCATAATTTTACTTATTTGATTATATCAATAAATCAAAATCTGTAGACAATCGATAAGAAACATGTTATTTTATTATTTTCTATTTAGTTCATAAAAATATGTATTTTAGAAAGTAGAAATGAAATTAATTCAACACAATGCCCATAATTTGAAAGAAAATTATTTTATAATGATTGCTGGTGCATTCGAAAGCAGTAGACTAAATAATGTTATAAAAACAATCTTTACGAGTTTCAATTAAAATTCCATATTTTAACACAATAAAATTGTAAAAAGCCCACGCAGAATTAGAATTTGAAATAATAATAATAATAATAGAACAAATGTAGTTTATGTGAAGTTTATGGTTGTTATTGAACTATACATGTTGTTTTATAATACATAAATTGCATAATTAGCACAAATTATACTGCATCGATATATATTTTCATAATAATATTGTATCAAATGAAGGAAACCTGTCTATGTCCATTTATGTGTAATCTAAATCAGATAAGTAATATAAGTAATTTGACACGTTGTTGACCATCTCATAAAAAATAAATGCTATTGTTATGCATGTTATAAAATCCTTTTGTTGTATAATTTGTTTTTTTTTTTCTAAAAAACATCTTAATCGTAAGATAAATTCTTAAATTTATAGGCGAGTGTGAAAGTAAAATAATATCAGATGTAATATAGCCCAGCTGGATAAATATTTCAAAATGTGTTTAGGGTTATATAGTAAAAATAGAATATTTATCTCTTTAAAATAAAACAACAGAATCAATTCAAGGTATTATAACTTAAAGTTTAATGGAATTCTAAAGCATGTTATTTATTACTAAAGTAATCATTAAACTTAAATAACAATTATGCTAATCCAAGACAGCTTTATTGTATAAGTATAGAATAGTGGGTGTGAATGTTCTTCGAGTTATGAGGATTAAAACAATAAATTAATTACAATTGCATATAACATAATTATTTGAGATAAATGTACAAGATTAATTCCAAATATGGCTTTTCAGGACAAGGTACAAATACATTTTTACTGCTTATGGTGTTAATTATAATTGTCAGATATATTTATTTGTTATTTCAGATACGCTCTCTCGTTTGATATGATCCTAATCAATTCACCTAATTAACATTTAGATGTACGTCATCCATAGCACGATATTTCATAAATTATTCCACCAATAAATTTCATTAAATCTTTCATTAAATCAAAAGTAATTAATAAATGTACTTTCATTTTTTATTGACTTGCAATATTAATGAAAGCACTTTATGGAATCCATTAAAAAATGTACAATCAATACGGGCTTCGTCTCATTGGCAATTTATTAATCTTAATAAAATCCGACTTGAATAGAATCGATGCTTATTAAAGTTGCCCCGTGCTCATCAATACTTCATTTCATGTAACGAATTATAACAAGCGCCTCGTTTATTTTCCATGTACCTACGCATCATCCTCCACGTAAAATGAAATATTTCTCTTATTATCATTATGCCCTATCATATATAAAATGCTGAGTAGTAAAATGTATACGAGATGGAAGACATGTGGGGCTGACAGTGCCCTGGGCACAAACCCGGCTCTCATTACAACCCTGTGCTGTAGATGTAGCCCTCCGGCTTACAGTTCAAACATCCCATCCTGTCTCTGACATTGTATTATATACCTATAGAGTACTATTCTATCTTTTTTTGTATTATTTGCAAATAATAATTAAGAGATATTAGTTGCTAAATGTAGAAAAAGAGCTAGATACTTTTGATTTCGACTTCAACAACATTATGCACTTTATTTTTAATTAAATTTGTGCTATGAATGAATACCAGAAATGAGATAACATCAATTATTACTTATTAAGCTTCTTACTGTACTATAATTTACATGCATGAATAATATTGTTATACAGTTAATTCACACTATTCTAAATAGTAACACTTATCGCGTCTGACAAGCTTTACACCACTAGCCAACTGAAATGTAGAAATGCTAATGAACGTAATTCTATAAAAGGTGTCTGGCTTGCATGAGTCGAACTTGATTAAATGGTTAATTAAACTAGGAAAAACGTTGAAAGTGATATTAACATAAATATAAAGAATGTAAAAAGAGCAAAGTTTTTGTTTAATTATAAAAAAAACTTTTTATTGTTCAACTATAAGCAGTGATATCCCAATTACATTTATAAACAATATCCTGATTAATCTACTTATCACATTATAACACAATTTAATCAATTTATTTTAGGTCTAAATATGTTCCAATAAGTCTATTTTTTACTAATTCATAGTTATTTTAATTAAACAACATATTTTGTTAGTTTTTATTAGCTTAACAATTGCTTATTTTAAAGAATTGAATTGTACAGATAAGAAAAGTCTTACATTCGCCGATAATGGTGTAAAAATGGTAATTGCAAAAGCATTGAAAGCAATTTTTCACTCTGCTTATTAATCTCGCCCATCAGAAAAAATTCCTATTTGAAAAATATTTTAATAAATCTCTTCTATACCTGACACTACAACTGACCATACAAAGATTTTTCTGCACTAAAAAGTATAAAACCATAAATAAAAATAAATACTCAGAAACTCAATTCAAGGCTATAATATTTCACTTTTTAGAAGAAAAAAAAAAGCAAACAAATTTTCTTTATATGTGCCACATAATGTTATATTGCAATTATTTGAACATTAAGGTGAAGCCAAAATTATTCCAAAAAAATTGATGTTCCCATATAAAGCTTTGCCGTTATCTATCAAAATTAATGTTTTAAAATTTCTTATTCATAAAAATATTTAATAAATTAAAAAAGAAATTTTACCATAAAACATTTTAATGTTTTTTTTTTAATTTTCACAATTTCGTACAGATCTGATCATATTACATTTTGTATTATGTTCAGATTGAATTATTCACAATATTTCTACAATAGAAAAACTAACTAACAGTCTAAGAAAAATTTAGGTTGTCTTTTTAAGTCAGCGTCGGTGGCGTAGCTGCTGAGAGACCATCTACAATGCTAGGGGTTCCAATTTCAATTCTGGGTAAGGCGTGGTCGTTTTCTACATTCATCGATTTCTCAACTTTTTTGTGACATCTAATAACTAAGTAATTTAAAAAAAACAAGACCTCTTAAACATCTAATCACTTTGCTACTTAAGTTTTTGCAATATTTCTCGACAATTCATACTATTAAATTTTTTAATGTTTCTTCATTTTTCGACAATTCATAATATTTGTACCTTCCACATTATGTATATTCCAGAATATTTTACTTGTTTTTATAATAATTTCATAATAAGCGATATATCTTTATAGAAGTTAATTTATTATGTTTGTATGACACTAAGCAATATATTATATCTCATTTGATATACAGCCGGGGTGACATATCCAGCACGGTCAATGTTGAATGTTTAAAAAGTTAAGCAACGTTACGCACAGTCAGAACTTGGATGGATGACCGAATAGCCCAGCCCACCGGTACTATTCGCAATGGGATTCAATTAATGGCGCTCTAGATATCGGAGACAAAGTTCTTAAGTAACAAACCTTAAACACGGCTGAAGGACCTCGAGGTTGAGTAAACCCCAACAAATACAAATACTGCAACTATATCAAATGTTGTACAGTATATTAAAATCTGTCATTTCAATGGCTGTTATTTTAAATTCAGTGAATGGAATGCCGCCTTTTAATAAACTGTACAATATTTGATATAATAAATTGCATAGTGTTATACAAGCATTGTTGTAAAGGTAATTGAGAGCTGAATGTTTGGAGAAATGGCATATTTTTCGTCAATGAGAATCGCATGGCATGGCATGACAAAACAAACCATTAATGACGAAATGGTTGTCATTGATTGTATGTTTTGCCATATGAGTAACTATTTCAGCAAAAATAATAAAAGTTCAATATGCTGACTCTACTAGAGCTATAGGAATACTTTAAGAACCATCACCGCCCAGTGGAATTACAAAATTGGTTTGAATGTATTTTGATAGTATTGAAGAGAATAGATTCATAAATAGGGTTTAGGTTTTATATACAAGGTGAGGAAATTTTACAAGTAAAATAATTTTTTTGCGATTTCCTGCTTGCAAAATTAGTTTAGACAAAAATGCCGCAGATAAAAGTTTTAAATTATAACATTTTTACATTTTTATAACAACAAATATTAGTTATAAAAATGTCAAAATATACTCATTTTTAGTACCTAAAAGTCAAATTCGTCAAGCGTCCTTGCACTGCGTCTTTGGTGGTCATATTGTGACATTTTTTCAAGTTCCGTCTATTCCATAAAGTCCCTCCATTTTTGTCAAGGGATTACTATCAGCTTTTTTTGAATTAACATATGTTTGCCAAAATTAAGTGTGCGCTGTATTCGCACACGAGATGTAGGTGGAGTCTTTTCTAATCCAAGAAACCGCGGAATATTGGATTTTCTTCCACACCCCATCTACGCATGTGCTTCCCTGCCTTCTTAGTTTGATTCGACTCATATGAGATATATAATTTTAAATATGTAGGGTTGGTTCTATTAGGGAATTATCCCAAATAGGGATAGAATTCATGTGATTCATCTCCTGACAGCTTTTCCACAATTTGTTGTCGTATTATTTTTTATTCTGGTCTCACGTACAATAACAAAAGTGAGATCTATTACAATATATGTTCTAGTTGTTACCTTTTTGGTTAGCCAGTTGGCCTTAAGCTTCGATTCTATGCCTTGGTCGTTTAGTATAGAAACCAGGCGTTATCTGTTGTTTGTGGCCAGTGGCTCCAAACTATTTATATAATGTAAAACTAGTTTGAATTTTATTAGTGAATAGAGGTATTACCGCAAGGCAACAAGCAGCATATTCAATAGCGATGACAGGTCGCGGTAAGGGAGGCAAAGGTTTGAGAAAAGGTGGCGCCAAACGTAATCGCAAAGTTCTTCGCGATAACATCCTGGATATCATCAGGCGTTTGCCCCGTCACGGCGGAGTGAAACGTATCTCAGGTTTGATCTACGACGAGACAAGGGGAGTCCTGAAAGTGTTCCTCGAGAACGTAATCAGAGATGCCGTCACGTTCAACAAATACGCCAAGCGCAAGATCGTGACCGCCATGGACGTGGTATACGTCGTCAAGAGGCCCTTGCCTCTTGACAACGACGCACCCTGTACGAATTAAGAGGTTAAGAAGTGTGGCCATGGACGACCGATAGGACAACAGCAGCAGCATATGTAGTAGCTGCGGGCCATTCTGATATTTATCCCAATCTATGTACCAAATGTTGCCCTGCCATGTGCCCGTAATTTTTCCTTTAACCACTCATTTGGCAACGGTATTACTACATCAAAGTTATCTTAGTAGGTATAGTTCTGCGAGTGGTTTTCCGTCCCATACAAGTGCACTGTACGTAATGTTGTAAAGCTACTAAGATGACTTTGATGTAGTAATACCGTTGCCAAATGAGTGGTTGAAGGAAAAATTACGGGCACATTGGGAGTGTAGTTCCACAAAAGTGTACATATTAATACATTTCTTTAACTAGAATTACGGTGACTTTTTTAGAGGACTTCTAGTATAAGCAATTTCAAAAGTTGATATTTACAAAACTTAAAATAAGTGCTTACACATATTATTATGTTTAAAAGTACTTTAATCTGTTAATCAAAAATAGTAAACTTTTGAATGTCATTAAATAATACATCTTTACTAATCTATCAAGTTTGATTATGTGTTCATTGGCAGTCAGCAGTATAATATATAGTATCAATAAATAAGACTAGGTTTGTACCTACCCAATAACAAAGTAAATTTGCTATGGGATATTCAAAACCTACATACACATATTACAATGTATGCATAAAATGCAATTGATTCTCAGCCATTTTATAAATATATAGCCTATTTTTAAATCATTTCAATGTTTGATATTTATATTCTTACACTACATACATAAATGTATACGCTGTACAAAAACGCCTCTCTATACACTTTATGCGAGATATTTTTATATGCTAATTCTCATATTCCATTAAAACAAGCCATATATTCTGATATATGACCTTTTCCAATAGAATATCTAGTGGATAGTAAATGTATGTATGTACATTGGTTTTATAATTTAAAATAAGTAGTAAAAATTTTATGGAAATAAATATTGATACAATTTGATTTATTTATTACAAATATTTATAAATAAACCCATAATATTAATATTTTAAATTAGTATTTCTAAGCCTTAAAAATTTGAATTAATATCACTATAGATGTAATATTAAAGAATCATATTGACCAACCTTCTTTACTTTGAACTTTCATTACTTTAATTAATTTAATTACTAAATAAACAGTTCAAGTTAAACGTTTTTGTAATAAATATAGATTATAAATAATTAGTAATAATAATATTAATACAGCTTGACATGCTAATTTCAAACAATTAATATTTAATGGCATAAAACTAAATATAGATACAATTTGCGCATTCATAAATTAATATTCTACAAGGATTTATTGCATCGCGTGTGTACAATCGCGAAATGATTTATTTAGTACTAGAGTAAGTAAAAGTGTATATAAAGACTTAATTACAATGAATTCACATGTTGCACTCGTATTTAATGGTAGCTAAATAATACATCGCAGAAACTACAAATAATTCATTTAGAAGTATTGCGGATAATATTCACATATTAAGTGTTTATGTATATATCTATTGTTTTAAGCAGTATTCATAATAAACTAATGCAGTTCAATGTGGGCATGTATATTAAAAGCCTTCGTATAATCATTATGATTCTTTTAACCATTATATTACAGCATTATTTTAACTATATTTGGATGTAATTTACTGCTTGTCGTTACCAATTTACATAATGATTTATTGTTATTTTATTTTAATTAAATAACTCCATAATTACTATTATTTATTTATATTAGCGACAGTTTAATTGCAATTTACAATAAATCATATTCAAATATCACCAATTATATTCATCTCTAATAAAATTGTATTATATGTATATCGATTGTTCAAATGCAATATATAGGATGGCAATAATTTATCAGAGTTTTACAAGTAATCTTTTTTGTTTCTAAGCAACGGTGTTCGTTAAAATGGCACACTTAAAAAAAACTTAAATTTGAAATGATCTTTTTAAATTATTTGAAGAAAAAAAGGGAAAAAAAACTCGTTTTTTTTTTAATTTAATTAACATAGTAACCCTCTCGGCAAGATCAAAAACAAAAAAGGACAATGAAGTCAGAATGAGTTGCAACTTTTTTGGTTGATCATAGGCTTGTCTTTTTAAGTGACAATATTAGGTACCTGTTTGTTTGTCCTTAAGATGGAAGTATAGTTGCAAGGTTCAGCTGTTATCCGCCGGAAGCGCATAATATTTTTCATTGGAGCAATTACTGCTCATGATTAATATCCTATTTATTGCAAATATGCACTTGTGGTAGTATTTAAGATTAAAATTCCCTAGATGGGTTTTTTTTCATAGACGGAACAAATAAAAAATAATTGTTATTTGCAAATAGTTATTATGAAACATTTACATTAGGGAAAGCGGCTAAATTTAATAGAGATTAGATAAATTTCACCAAACATTTTCCTAAAAACATATTGAGTAGTAAAATTGCTACATTAAAATAAACATTGTCATTTTAATTATTATTACCTGCATATTTAATTCATACATTCAAATGTCAAAATATCAGAAACATCTATAGAAAAAATCAATAAAATCATTACTTCATGTGTGTAATAATAAATTTGACACAACTGTAAAAACATAAACATTGTAAAATTTGTAGATATTTTTGGGAGGATTCATTTTCCATCCGGCTATTAGGACAAACAATAATTTTATGATAATAATAAACACACACATACACACACAGACACACATCTTTTCAATGAAGATGTTTAAAAAAAATTAGGAATTTTTGCAAATTAATTATTTATTATTATATTTTAACAAGAATGCTACATTGAAAAACTGTAATTATACTCTTATTAATAAAGAGAACAGAATTGAATTATCTTTATTAGATTTTGAAAAAAGCTGGATACACGATATAAGCAACAATTTTCTCCGCTTAATTATTTTAGACATAATTGAAATATATAATAACAATATTTGATAATAATTATTACTATATAAGTATGTCTGGAGAATGGAGAAGGTCTATTACTTACTATCTTTTAAAAAATAAATTAGCAATAATAATTAATGTTGAAATTAAACAACGAAAACGCTGCTATTAAATATTATCTTCTATAGTTCTCCATAGAAAAAGTCAAGATCCGACGATCTGGAAGACCACAGAGTGAAACTTTCATTTTCCATCATATTAAAAATAAATAATTTTCTTTATAATTATGTAAACATAATTGTTTAATGGTAAACGTAGTTGTTTGTATCAAAGTAAATGTTCAAATTGAGCACCTTGGATTACATTGATTGATAAACGAGCGATAGGTTAACTTAACATCAAATAATCGTTCTTTAATTCTTCCGAAATTTTTTTCTTGCTATTGCTGCACTGTATTTAGAAGAGCCCCATACAACAATTGCTTCATATGTCTCCAGAAATAATAATCTAGCGAATTCGGAAATCTTGCTGGCCATAGAATAGCATCTCAGCGACCAATCGATTTATTTAGAAATTGTATATTTAAGAAATTAATATTATTTGTGACAAAATGAGGAGAACCAAGAACCAAGTGGCAATGCATCAAGCATATCCTCAAGATCAATTTGGAGTTTGGTTCGCATCAAGCTGATGATTCAAAAATACAATGTGTAATACATTATGGTTAAATATTCCACCCAAAACATGCAGGCTAAACCGTTGTTGGGTCTACAATTGTTTGGATTATCGAGGGACCATGGTTGCATATTGTGAGTAATATTTATTCTGTCTCGAATAAATAGAAATAAAGAATGTCAGAAGAAATAAACATATCATCCGTTGCTATTTGTTTGTTGCAAAATTGCATTCGTTTTCCTTCTTGAAGCGGATTCATTAGATTTACTACAACCACTGCCTCTAATGCTGATTTGGAAATCGTCTTGCATGTTCACTGCATGCTGCTCTACTATTTTCATCACAAAAACATGTATATAATCGGCGTATTCTACTAAACTTCAGTGCATTTTTATTCAGTGCAAAATTTCTTTTGCGCACAAATGTGACTTTTGGCTGACCACCCTTCAGATCATTAAATTTTCTTGGCCAACTAATAGTAGTAGTTTATTTTTCATTGGTCTATTATATTCAGTTATTATTTGATACACTCAAAGCAAAACACCCTGTATATAAGAGTTATTTATGTATTGGAAAAGTAATAAAATTTTTATGGCTTAAGACGTTAATAGAAGGGAATTATGGCTGTGGTAAGAATAAAGCTTATTTAAATTAAATAAAGGTATTTTTAAAATTAATTTAATTTTTAATTAATCTAGCGTTGCTTTCATTAAATTTAAAGCGTGAGTAACTTTGGTAGCCGGAAATCAACGATAGCCATATTGCTTAAAATGTCAGTTTAATTTTGTCCGGTAAAAGTAGAACATGAACAAAGTTGATAAGACTACAAAAAAACGGTGTGTTCTATTTAGCTTCAATATTTGATGTCCAAATAATCACCATTGATAATGACATAGATGTCCAAATGTATATATGGTTTGTGAATAAGATAAGTTGACATATATACTTTTCTTATTATATTTGTGAAGATATAATTTTATAATTTTCAGAATGAATACTATTTAGCTTGATTTCCAAAAAATCTAAGATGGTGTATGAACAAATGTACAAGTTACCCAAAATAAATTTTCAATAAAAATTTATAAAAAGTTCATAGGCACAAAAAAAAACGATTATAATTTATTTTGTTCATATTTTGATACAAGATGAGTTCTATCAAAAATTCTAGATAATTCTAAAATCGTTGAAACATACACATACATGAAAAATGCGAAGTAAATATTACATAATTTATTATTTTTTTAACTCTTTTTTACTTACAATAAAACTGCATTGTAATTCATATTGGATATATAATATCCTAATACATGATTTGTTATAAAATATATAATAATTATTAACACTTATTAACATTTCTATTAATATAATCTGGATATGTACCGTAGACGCTGTCGATTCAATTCTAAAATGAGTTTAGTTTAAGCATTAAAATAAAATTATTTGCGAATGATGTTTTGGACTATTTTGGCTAATCACTCGCAATCTAGATAAGAAACAAAACAAATAGTCGACAAATGCTAATGTGTAATATTTTCTTTTCTTCTTCCAAACAATGTTTAATAAAGAATATTTTTAGAGTAAGTTTCATTTTATAAAATATTGGACGTCAGCCACATTTGATGGCAAATTTACTTGAAATATTCATATGAAAAATCGTGTATCCAAATCATTAACATTTTTAGCTTAATGATATGGTAACTCAGCAATATGATTTTAATTCTCTCGTTTTATAATAAACAATAACAGCAACTATGAACAAAATTCAAAATAAAACAATAAAAATTTGATTAGTTTACAAAAACTCTATCCCATCCAGTGTCGTAGCAGTAAAGTTTGGTTTTATGTCTTTTCAATTTAGAAGTAAGACAGTAGCCGTAAAAATTATGAAACATAATAATCAATAAATGTTCATTTAGTAAACGTTTCCTCGCTTTTCAGGCCATAGCTTCTTCATTGTCTTATGTTTGCACAACAATTTATATATAATAAAACAATTCAATTAATATAGATAAAATAAAATAAATTGTTTCAAAATATATAACGTATATTTTGCGACGCACGTTTCGAATAGACAATACCTTTTAGAAAAATTAATGTAAATTCCTAATTTTGTACTTTTGTACTTTCGTTTTAGAACATTAAAACAGCAAGTAAGTCCAACACATATCAGGACAAATCAAAGAAAAAATGCTGTGCGGTTGCCGTTTAATACCAATTACAACAAACCCAATACAATTTGTCGATAATTGGTTATTTTTTATTTTAAGAATGTTAATATCTGATTGTTTATATTATTTCATTTAGTTGTTTTCTTATTTATTCCAAGGATAGATTAATGGCGCTAATTTAAATAACATTAACTATTCATTTATTTAATGGGTTAAAGAAATTAATTTCTAAAAAGATTTTATTTGTTCATCAACATATTTAAATATTTATTCAATGCTGATGTATAATTTCAAATATTTGAATACGTAATTAATAAAGCAATGAGACATTTGTATCCAGTAAAATGTTTGAATTATTATTTGTGATTGCTACTTTCGTACAAAAACATTGTGACTATTGTCAATAAAATTATTTCAGAAGCCGTAAATATTTTTAGTAATAAAATGTACCACGTTGGGAGAAGCAAACAGTTCGTAAAAGTAGGTTCACACATATTTTGCTTTATTTATTCATTTCGTGCGTTTATTGCTGATAATATCCAGTGTTGTCATTATAGCCGATACATTATCGACTTTACATTATACAGCTCAATAAATTCGAAATAACATTGCTACTTTTCAAGGTTTTTACTCAATATTTTAATTTTTAATAAGCTCCTTTATTTTTTCTAAGAAAAATAATTAACTGGTTTAAGGTAATTTATACGTCCAATAAAATTCTGGTTATTTCTTTGCGATTGATTGCTGATAAAGAACTAGTAAACAATTATGTTATAATACCTGAACTATAAATTACGTTATTTGTCCAATTAAGATTGTGCGTGCTTTAAGTTATACAAATATTATTGATATGATTGAATAAATTCTTCTTGCAAACACTTAATGCATTATGCAAATTAGCAATAAAATAACGCATAAATGTAATTTCATTGTGGTAGTCTAGAACATAATATAGTATATAAAATACTCATTAATCTTAATAGAATGGTGCTTCGTTAATTTATTTTATATTGTGACTTTTGCAAATGGTGCCAGTATTAATGTAATAACAATTTTAATCAATCTCGTTGTCTATTTAAATCATACACTATTATTTTAAATGGCAATTAAGGCATTTTACGGGTGCATTAATGGAACATGGCAATGCTGTGTTAATGAATGTTAAACGGCAATAAATCTTTTTTTATTTATTGATATAATTTTTTGTACAGTGAAGTGAGCATGTGGAGCTTACAAACCTTAACATGGATTCGTAATCGTGTATAAAAATTAATAATTTTGTTGAAAAGACTGATGTACTAAACTTGTAATTGTATAATTTGTGTTGACTGGAACAATATGTAACGACTGCTCAGAAACATCTGGGGATTTAAAATGCTACAAGACTTGAATAGTATTCTAGAATGTATATTATGTTCCACGTGCAATTAATTTATAATAAAAAATGTATGTGTTAACATTTAGTTTGCAAATTTGAGAGCATACCAGTAAAGTAAGATTATTATTTTTATAAATACTATTCAATCTGAATAAAATTACTTGTATTAATTTACTCTACATTTAAAATTAATTCAAGATTTTAATTAATTGTATGTATTAAGCTGCTCACGTAACTAGTTCAAGTTATGAAAATATCACAATAATTAATTCACTACAAACATTGCAATAAATAACCGTAGTTTTTCAGCATATTACCTATACAGAGATAACTTTCCATCCGTAACATTCAATGTTTTCTATATCATATACTAACATGCGTAATTCTAAACTGCTAATATCAACAGTCTAAGTCATTCTCGTAGGATACAGTCGCACCTCCTAGTGAGATCCTAATTAACCCCTGCGGGGTCAAATCAAACTGACTTGGATTTCTATCTATGGCCGTAAAATAAACCCCACTTGATTTAGACAAAAAAAGTTATACCTACATTCCGTTACATAGGTAGACACTTATATAAAATTGTTGTGGTGTTAAAGGGTGGTTATTAAAATTGCATTTGAAGTAATCACACTTTAATTATTTAAAGAAGTGGTAATTAAAAGTAAGTCTAATAACAATAATACTATATTATCAACGCGGTGAATGCTGCACCAGCAGGAAATTTTGGTCAAAGTTAAAGCTACATACATAGTACATATAATGAATTTGTAATGAGGTACATGGATTGCTTTGTGAATTTTATTATGTAATTTCTACCTAAAGCCTAAGTTTTCAGTAAAGTTAAATACTGATGCGTTTCTGTGTTTATCGTTGAATTATAAAACTTAAAAATAATAGTAAGTATATATAGTATGTATAAATCAGAATTTTTCGAAGACACTACATACTTACATAAACCATATTAGTGTATCTGGTGCCACATTCCCACAACATTTGCTACATATTCTTTATGTTACATAAACTGATCTATCAACATTTATCAAAATTTTGAATCATAAGGATGGTTTCGACCTTTACTACGTTGGTACTTCATTATTAAATAAAACAAATTACTAAGTTTTTACCACAAAAATATTTATTGAAAATCAATATATTAGCAACTTAAGTTTCGACTTTAAAATTTTAAATATTTATTGAACTACTATTAGAGAAATTATTTCAAATATAACAAAGTATGATCTTTCTCAAAACAAATCAACAGTTCTATTTTCATTTTTTTTAATCTGCAATTTTCTGTTGTTCTGTTCTGTGTATTATAATATCGTCATACACTCAATATTTCATAATAATTTATTTTCACATTGATATTTAATAATAATAATAATAATAATAATAACTAAACAAGCGGTAATTGAATCATTTGTAAAGTAATTTGAAACATTTTCCAACCTTTTTGTTGTTATTAAACTTTTTGCAACCATTTACATTTCCCGACATCTTCTTAACGTATCTTTGCATTTTCATATAATTTCCGATATTTTGCAATATTGTTCAATATTTAACAACATTTCGCTAATTTCTCAAAATTTCTCCGTCACATGTTGTAAGTACTTAATTTACTCCCTGAACAACTAGTTTCAACTTTTTAATTCTAACTAAAGATAAAATAGGGATCCTCTGCGTTGACTGCACAAAAAAGGTCGATCATATTAAGTAAGGTATCCACAAGAAACGAATTATATATTAAAATCTTAAGGTAAGCCATTCGCAAAGAAAAAGATTTAAAACAAACTACCTGAACTTGATTAAATTCTAAATAACTAAAGACTCTTGTCATTACAAAAAAGAAATATAAAACCCATAATAATTTTTAAATAAACTCTTCTGCAGGAAATGGGAGACTTTGTTTATACATTGTAGAAGGCAACTCAAGAGTCCTTTTCAGTGGTATATATTTATGACCCATTTTTTCGAGAACCACTCCACCGATTTTCATAAAACTTTGCACATTTATTTATCATTGTAAAACAAGATAAGATAAGATAAGATAACTTTATTTATTTGTCCTTTCAGCCAATACAGTGGATAGAATAAGTCTAAATTAATAATACATATACAATTACAGATTCTATACATAATACGGGTCTAACCATGTTAATTCACTCGTTAGTTGGTATTTATTCTGAAATAAATTCTAAATAAACATATTTTTAGCGATGTTGGTGCTATTAACACATATTTAGTTCGAGAGTTTCCAAACGCTGCACCTCAAGTACAAATTACGTTATCGCGACGCAGCAGCAAAACCTCAATGTTTTGTATTCTTCGATAATTCCTACTTTTTTTATCCCCAACGAGTATGAATTAACGAAGTTCGTCCTGTATTCACAATTACCCAAGTTAGTATATTCTGGAAGTGAATAAAAATAGCCACCAACTAAAAATCTTTTAAATATTTCTCGAAAAGATAAATTGTTTTAAGACATTTTATTACTGATCAATTTGTTGTTGAGAAAATAACCTCCCGCATATATTTCTCGATTTGTTATATGCTGTTTGTTTGTTGTAGGTGTATCTGAATTTTATTAGGAGTTTCATGGCCATTTCATTATTTAGTAACAACTTTAATATTTTGCATTTTAGTAAATTTAGTTTGGTCGAATAGAAAAACGTGCCAGTTCTAGAAAAAAATTAAAAAGCGGTAAAATGAGCAATAAAGTTTGACGAGAAACTGAGAGAAAGAAATGAATGCAAAATCTGACAAGAATGTCTGAAGGAATAAATAAAAGTTATAGCAAAACTGAGAGAAATCAGTGGAAATATTATAATAGAAATGAGTGTGTTAGTATAAAAGCAGACAGAATGAAAGTAAATAGAAGAGTGACATAGGGTGAACTAAATGAATGAGATAGGGATGTACAAAGACAAGTGAGAACGAGAGCAGGTACAGTGAAAATTATAAAAATATAATAACAGTTGACGCGCCGCCATTGTACTTAGAAAATGACAGGTTAAGTAAAAAAGAAAAAAGTTGATTTCAACATTTTTACTTGCGGAAATAAGGAGAATGTATCCAAATTTTGTATGGATGAAGAGGGAAAAGTTTGCAGGATGTGTGGAGAGGCCATTGAATCAATTGAACATATGCTGAAAGAAGGTAAAGAAAAGATAAAAGAACAAATGGAAAGAATGGAAATTTTAAATCGGGATGGACAATTCATAAAATGGGTGACTGTGCAAAAAATATTTACCTAATGAAATTCAATGTAAAAGAATTAAATTATTTTTATAAGGTGTTCATAATTTATAGATGTAATTTTCAAGGCCGAACGAATGGCAAAGAAATAAACAAATATTATTAATAGCCAATTCCAGACCTTGAAATCGAGTATGGTACCGAAAAAAAAAGAATTGATTGGGGTTCAATCTTTATTTACAATAAAGTATGTCCCTTAAGAAGTTTTTCATATTCACAAGCACTTTATTGAACACGTATAAAGCTCTAATTGGAGTATCTAATTATTTTTAAGTTACGTTATTGTGTACAAATAAATTTGATTAACAGTAACAAATGTAATCTATTATACATATACATTACACATAACGTAAAAAAATGACAAATGACAAGCAAATTCAATTCAAAATTATAAACAAGGAAACAAAATATACAAAATGTACATTTCCGTCATGTTTTTTTTCTATCAATCTAACAATTATCTAACATAGCATCTAGTTCAACAAACACTAAATCATAGTTTAATTTCAAAAAGTAAATCTTTGGATGAGGTGAACAATTATTCATGCATTCATTTCTGATTTTGACTCCACTAACAAGCATGGAATTTTTTTACAAATGTTGAAAACTAAGGAACGTGGTTTGAAAAGATCTCAATTTCCTCAAAACATATTTCATGCAACAAAACAACAATTTAATGTAATATCATTATTATTAATTGAAGGAAGTTTAAATTTTTTTTTTTAAATTTATTTTCTATACTACTACTATACTTGTTTAGTTAATTCTATAGAGTATATTGTATTAATATTTTTTCCTTATACAATTAACAATAATGAATTGATTATCTAAGATAAATAAAATGCTTATAATGAGTAGTGTGGACTAAAAATTAGTTATTTAGTACTCCTTCAATCACATACACACAATACTGATACAAAAATATTGATAATTTTTAAAATAATTTCATTAAAATCTTAAAATTTGTCAGGAATTTATTTTTTCAGTGAGCAAATTTAGTTTTGTAAACTACTTTAATAATTCTTCCGCATACACACTCGTAATATTGATGTTCTGACAATTAAATTTATGAATGTTATTATTGTAGTTTTTTTAAAATATATTAACAATTTGTATACATAATATGTTTGGTCCCATTCATTGCAAACTCTGTTAAATCAGTTTCAATAAGCAATATAAAATATGTAATTGTCTGTTCACATTCAAATTTGATTTCCTCTTAATCAATCACCATTGTTGATCACTTGATATACTAACACTTTCTTTTATCGTGTTAATAATAAATGGAGTTTAATTACTGGAAATATATTACATTATTATTTTATTACCTTGAAACATCATTAAATTTTGGTTGTGAAAAAAACAAGACAGTCATGAAAATTATACTTAAATGCCACTGATCCAATTTTATTATATATACTGTAATTTAAAATAATTATGAATGACATTGCACGTTATGAATTATGCCGCTTTATATGAATGGTTCTTTTTTTGTAAGTGTAGGTTTTTTGTAGTAAATGGAAAATTAATATTTGTTTGTTGGTAATTATATTACCCTATAATCACTCTCTTTTCTAGTACTTGCAAATCCATTAAAGTTGATGATATGGTATTGAATATTTGTCAAAAGCAACACCGGTGTAATATTTTAAATGAAAATAAGAGGCGGTAATTGTGGTAAGTGCATTGAACAACAGTCATGGTTTCTTAAATAGAAAGCATAAAGTTCCATTTAAGGATAGTAGGAGTTAAGCTCAGTAATTTGTCCGTCTGTACCATCATTTGACAAGTTATAAAGTACGCCCACGCATACGAAACGGGCATTCGAATATTTGAATTTACGTCTTTATGTACCTGTAATTGTATAATCTGGTCTGGTTTGAGATAAAACCTTATCTTCAATGCCCGAATCGAATCATTACCATCGGAATTAAATTAAGATTAGTGGATTCCGGAATTTAATTTGGATTTTTTTGACGAGCTTCTTCTGCAGATTACACGCATTTCAAAAGATAAACACTATCTATACTGGCCGTTTACGACGGGCATCTTATATTACTTTTATTTTATTGATTATTTACAAAGTGAAGGCCGGATCAATATTAAAAAATCCTTTTAGAACAAAATATGCTTTTATAATTATAGGTAGCGCTGTGAGATAAAAAAAAGCATGCTACTGTTAATTACTAAGGATTTAAACATTACGATTAATATCAATTGATGTTAAGTGTTTTCAGTTTTGGTAATTAAAATTAGCGTGTCCCACATTTCGTATGTGCTGCTTTGTGCGTAGAATAAGTAAAACAAATATATATTTAAGACAAGCCATAACTTTATTAGAATGAATGTAGCAGGAAGTTTGTCTGCAATGCCAAAATAGATGCAATGTGTATCACAGTTATTTATCACATAATATTTCCTCGCATGTTTTATTATACCAATATTTTAGTGCAAATGTTCTACACGATCCGCGCGCACTTTTATATCGTAGATTGTTGCATATTTCATGCAGCGCTGCTTTTGTATGGGATATTAATATCATTCGGAAATATTTTAAAAATCACTGCAATATTCTGAATATTTTTCCAGCGGAATGAATGCACGAAAAAAATGACTATGAACAAAAATGCTCTAAAAGTATTTTACATTTCATTGTAGCTGTAAAATGAATATATTTCTTTGTGAAAGTGCGTTATTAAATTTTATTTGACTTTTATTAGGACTAAGTCGAGAGCACTTTTACTTAATGAGATAAGTACCCCTTTAATTTTTAATGTCGCCGTAAGAGAAGTATAAAGTGTGCCTTACATTGAGTTAAATTTGTCCGTTAATGTGCTGTAATGAAAGTGAAAATAGTGCCTATATTACATAAAACTTTGGAGATCCCTACATTTTCACGTTAGTTGCAATCAAGAAAAGGCGATTTTTATAAAAGCTAAATTCTAAAATAGTATACCTTATGTTTCAATAAATCTGTAACTTATAATTTCGTAACAGGCATTTGTTTTTAACATAAATTATTTTATATAATAATTAGATGACGTCTTTTGATGTTTATAATAAATTATTGGTGATGTGACGGCTCTTAAGAACCTATCACAAAAATTCAAAACGTCAAAACTCAAAACAAAATTATGTTTTTAATTAATTTGGTAAGCATATTTTAAATACTTACTATATAAAAATATTGTTTAATTTGTCTTTGTTCACTTATTAGCACTGAAGAAGGAAACAGTAGCTTCCTAAACGTCTGCATGTTATTAAAAGTAATGTTTTAACAAGTTTTGAATTTTTTTATTGGTCCTTTAGAGCCGTCATATCACCAATAATTTATTATTAATTTTTTTGGCCAAGTTTATTAAACTTAATTTATTATTTAGATTAGGCTAAGTTTTGTATAGGCATACAATTGTGAACCAAACTTGTATCCGTTTCTCGTTTATCATTAATGAAGCCATATTAATTACATATTATAAAATTTAAAAATTCTTTATTTAATTTTTGGTTTACAACTTCTTGATTAAAGCTATTAAATACAAAAAATAACTAAAGAAAAGTTAAATCAACACGTTTGTTTGCCATGAAAAGGTCAGTAAAATTTTATTTGACAAATCGAGAGGTTATTACAAAGATGAGATCTGCGAGTCAAGTCAAGTCAAGTTTTTCCATTTTTGAGATTTATCAAGAAACACTTAATAATTTGAGTATATCATACTATTTATTTCAATTGATTTCACATAGTTATAACAAAAAAGAAGTAATTTTAAAGTTTGTTCTAAATGATCAATGAGCTGTATTATGTAACATATCTTGTCTTGTCTTGTCTTGTCGAGACAAGAATAATCAAATCTCAATCTCGTCTCGTTGAGATTATAAAAAAATGATCTCGTCTTCATCTCGTCCAGATCTTAAAAATTGATCTCGCCGAGATTCTCGACATATCAATCTATATCTCAATCTTGAATCTCGACAAAATCTTGACAAGATTTTATCTATTCGACGAGATAGATAAAATCTCGTTTTGATCTTGTAGGAATTTCGTCTTAATCTCGTCTTGATCTCGATCTCAACCGTAGAAAAAAATAAATCTCTTATCAATCTCGATCAATTTCGAGAGGAGATCGAGACGAGATCGACCATTTTCTCGTCTCAGCAAAAGCTCTAGATACATGCACAGCTAAGCTGCTTTACATATGAAAGCGCGCTTTCGTGTAGACCAGTGGCGGATCTAAAAAAACTTTCTAACATCCTTGTCCTTACTTGATCAAAAATAAATAATGAAAAACAACGAAATATTTGGTTGCCTAGTACAATTCTAGATATATTTAAAAATCGTGATTTACTCGTTAAAATTATTTATTTTTGTCAAAATTACCCATGTTTCCCATTAACCCAAACGTTCTAAGGAGATATATATATATATATATATATATATATATATATATATATATAGTTTTTTGCAGGGCAACGTTAAAATCTCCTGCAAATTGTCAGAATGTTTGTTGCTACAGAAGAATTTAAACAAGGGAATAGATATTTCAAAATTTGCAAAAATCAGCACTTATTTAAAAAAGAAAAATGCAGGCCAAAAGAAGAAATGAGAAGATTAAAAAAAAGTTCCGAATGAGGTATTTATAATAAAAAAATAAGGTAACATGCTAGTTTAGTTTGAGTTGTTTCAAAATATCTATATAATAAGCAATAAGTTAGGTAGTAATGCTACTACGATTGCTTCTGTTGGGTAAAACAAAGTACCATTATTTATAACTTTCTACAAAAATTGTATAACACAAAGTTGTTTATAAACTAACGTAAAGTCTGAATACAAATTTCAAAATAAATATTCAAATTTATAAAAATAAGATAACAGGTTTTTATTTATTTGCACTTTACCAAAAAAAAATCAAAATGTATAGTATTCTGATTTAGTAGAGGCATTTTCGAAAATGTTAACAAAAGAAGAACGTAATTATTTAATACAATGTTATGGTATAAGATATGTGTCTTATCAATACGCTATTGATGTTTTTAATGAAAAGTTTCCTAATACGCCGGTGTCAAAAAAAGCATTGCAAAGGTTATTAAAAAAATTCAATGATACTGGGTCGGTGACGAACGTACACAAATCAAAGAAAAAAATACGATCAAACTGATACAGCTACATTATTAACAATAGGGTCAGTTTTAGATAACCCAAAATTATCTTTAAGGAATCGCGCAGTAACACTGGATTTAAGCAAAAGTGTATTACAAACAATGTTTAAGGAAAACAAAATTAAACCGTTTAAGCCAAAGATGCGACATAAAATTGGCTCAAAATATTTACTTATTCAATTTAATCTTAATCGATAAGTTCAGCAAACATCAACAACATTATTAACTTTCAAAAAAAAGAATATCACGTGTCTTAACACAAATTATTATTTAAAAATTTCTATATTTATTTGCGTAGTCAATATTTTTCCAAAATATGAAAAAAAAATCATAATAGTTTCAATTACCTATTTTAAATACATACTATATTAAAAAATTGACAATTTTATTGGAATGTCATCTATTTTAATGTTATGTTGAAGTTATCCAATAAATCATGTAAATCAATTAAATATTTATTTGCTCGAAGCTACCATCAGTATTTAATGAAGCACATGCGTTACGTACGCATAATGTTTTTATAATTATTAGGCTCATAGTAATTAAAAATCTATTTAAATATATGGGTGTGATCCCATCTAGAATGAGTAAAGTCCCAGTGGGACAGAACGGGTTATACACATAGCGAAGAGGTGAAGATGCGGTGGGTGTTTAATTTATGTCCCCGGACAATGTTTATATGCGAAAAGAGTGTAAGGAAGATTTATTGAGCGAATATTGATGAAAACTGTGAGAATAATCACCTCGATGACAAATTACTGTCCATCTTCATCAGTTCAAGGTGTAAATGAAATGTGCTCATTTTAACAATCGTTTATTCTTTAATTTATCGCGAATATACTTTATAATGGCCATTGTATTCGTGTATATTATTCACGGACTGTATACTTTTGTAATGGTGCTTAAGCTTTATTGATATGAAGGAGTGAGTATTTTATTCAGACCACACAGGTATTTCTTGATTTATAGTAAACATGCTTACAAACATATTTTTAATGTACGGATCATTTGCGGACGACTCGATGAACATAATATATTGATATTAAAATAAATTTAATCTTGCATATATTTTTTTTGTACTTAGAAAATTATACTCTTACTAGCTATTAAGTCCATACTACTGAAGGCAAACCTTACAATTGATATATTTACATCATAAATATCTAAGAAATTCTATGCTATTTTTTTTCAATTCTGAAAAAATAATTTTTTGCCACACAATCGGTAGTCACTGTTGACGTTAGTCTAATCATATCTGATGTTCCATAGTTTACATTAGGTTGAATAATTATATTGGTATTAAATTAGCATGCACTTAAAAGAAATGCAAAAATATATTTGTTTGACATAAAAAAGTCCTTCCCAGTTTCATTACCTTTCTTTTAAAACCCTTCCAATGTCTCTTGGACTTAGGATCGAAGAAGAGTTCAATCGAGAGAATAATTATTTTATTATTTAGATTTTTTTATAATATAAGATACAATATATTGAAGTAATTTACAACTAAGGTCTATTTGCAGCATAATTATATACTATTTTATATCCAAGCTTCCTTCCAAGAAGACAGTTTTTCCTTCTTTGTTGCTAGATTTGTATAATTTAAATGATTCAAATTAAAATTTTTGACAGTGCAACAATACGCAATATTTTCTTTAATAATTTCAAGATTTTTCTACATTTTGGACGGAGTTTTTGATATTTCTCTACGTCCATTAATATTTCACAACAATTGATAAACATTTTTCAAATTGATCAAAGATTTCCAGATTAGTGTAATTTTATTAAGATTTTATTATATTGAAAATTCTACTATACAATATTTTTAAAAAAATTTCAAAATCCAGCAGACATTCTTAAAGTGTTTTTTATTAGTTTCTTACCGTTTCTTTATTGAGATTTTGGAGCATTTCATAAACATTTCATAAAAAATGCACAACTGTTTTTATATTGTTATTATTCACTCATTTGATTAAATTACCTCATTTCAAAACATTTTTCAATAACTACATATTTCCTAGGACATTACAACAGCTCGTAAAATGGAGAAAGTGAAATACTCAATAACAATGGGCAATTTTAACGCAAAGCTGGGAAAAAGAACAGACGATGACGACAATATTCCTAACATCGGAAATTATGGCCTAGGAGAAAGAAACCTTCGCGGAGAACGCCTACTGAACTACCTACCTGTTTTGCCTGAACACCTTTTTTGAAAAACAAAAACAAAGACGCTGGACATGGTTACACCCTGGAGGAATCTTTAGAAACGAAGTCGACTATATACTATCCAACAATAAAACGATCGTCACAAACGTCTCGGTACTAAACAAGTTCCATACCGGCAGCGACCACAGACTA
>JARJEC010145435.1:0-10384 GCA_030264575.1 Tachinus sp. AB-2021 | reverse complement strand
TTTCAACTGAAAGTTTTGAAATAAAATTTGTATGTTTTTTGAAAAGGTGGTTTACTTTTATTGCTAATCTTTGGACTATTGATGTAGGAAACTACTGGCCTAATAGGAAGATCTACTTTGTGAGTTTTTATTAAACCGTACAGTCTTGGGGCTATAGAATTTTTATTGATAACTTGAAATTATTCAAATGTTGAAAGAATGACTTTTGTATCTTTTAACAAATTTTTATTTGCGATTGATATGGTGTAGTTGGATCTTTCTTTAAGAGAGTTAAATTTTCGGATTTAATAAATGCATCATTTTTGTTTACATATTGATTTGGATTTAAAATGACAATTTAATTTGATTTATCAGCTTTTGTTACAGTTAGCAGATGAAGCGAATTTTGGATTTGATCGATTTAATAATTGAGAAATCTACAGATGGCCCATTTGAATGTAAATTAATTATATTAGAAATGTGTGCTTGCATCTTGGGTCTTTTTTAAGGCTAATTCTGATTGTAAATGGATGATAAATTTTTTATGAACGGTAGCACGTAGTCAAGGTCAAAACCATCTTTACGATTTAACAAATAGGTTTTAGGTTTGGATTTATTATTAAAGTGATTGATTCTTAGGAAATCTGATGATAAGGACACAGAAAAAATAAGAATGTGACTTTAGTATTGATAATATTGTCCTACTATATCCATTACTTAAAGTTTAAATTGGTTTAACAATTTACCAAATTTTACCACGCTGCATTTTTATCAGAATTATTAGCAATTTAGCATAAATAATTTTAAAAAACCAAATTTAGTAATAATGGAATAAAAACTGTGTTTAGAAACCGTAAGTGCAATAAATTCTGCAAAAGTATGTTTGCTGATAACAATAAATACTTTAAGTAATAAAATCCCACTGGGCGCAAAACCTATTTTATTCGTACCCTTTATTTACGTTTGGAAAACGTAGTGTGTTAGTTTGGTTGAATTATTGTAGGTATATCATAAGATGTTTGTTGGGTCTTGTTTGTGGTTCCGCTGTCATGTAAGGGATGGGATTATAGGGATAGTGAGGCAGTAAAAAAATATTTACGAGCGTCAACGTGGCGAGTAGAGAAAAGCTAGAGAGAGAGCATTTTGCATAGTGTGGTCTGTGGCAAGTAATTATTTGACGATAGGACGCATATACAAAACATAATAGTGGAGAGAGTGATGCAGAGCGGTGTGTAATGAATATGCAAAGTCTGTTTGTATAACAAATGATCGGTGCCGGAGCGAAATGCAATATCACAATTGAGCGGGCGCCGTTCGCACGGCGATATGAGGCGATGATGGCAATTACATGCGGTGTCGGTCTGTCACACATCACGCAGATTTATCGGGCCACAATCGAATAAATACCAGGCGCATCCCTAATCCGCGGCGGCCTACGCAGGAGGCCGTGGGAGCCTACCCACCCTCGTGAGCAAAAAACAAACTGGCCCTGCTCTTTTTAAGAACCGACTAGATTGCCAATTATTATTAGCCCCGACATTCATTACAGCACTCGCAGGGGCTGTAACTTGCTCCGGTTCCATTGATTATTGTTATTTTAATTTAATTTCTCAGCTTGGGGTGCTGCCGGGTGCTCGACAACAGACATTACACTTAGTTTGTTTATTATCGCCCCATTACGTGCAACCGTGTCTTTCTCCCTTCAATTCGCATCTCCAAAACAGAAACACTCCAAAAAGTCAACATTCCAAAAAATAAATACATCATATTCAGCACCCCAATCAATATGAATATCAAGAATAGTTATATTCAACAAAAACACGAAGGATTACAATCTTTCAAATATTTACAATTCAACAATTTATTATTGGTAGTTGTTTATTGGCTTGAAATATAATTGTATCTTCTAAATCTAATAAAAGCTGATTAAGTGAAAGAACGAAGGATAATAAACGCACTTTATATAGCTTTATAAGCATTTTTATTTGACTGGTGTGCCAAAGATTTAGAGAACATTATATGTACGCAAGTTTAAATCTATTCAATTATCTATTATTTTAATATTTGTTTTATTAATCGCAATTAAAATACATAATTATAATAGAATATTGCAATTACTGGAAATGATCAAAACAAGAATTAGTTCAAAATTTGTAAATAAGCATACAATACGTTATGTTCTATACTGAGTTGAATGAAATTCTATCGTGCACCGATAATTTAAAAATACAAATGTCAAAAATGTAAGCAATTATGTATAGCTTTGTCGCTAGTATTTTTCTTCACAGAGACATTATTCATGTGTAAAAAAGACTTCATGATTTATCTTCTGAAATTTATGTAACATTTCAATCGCGATGAGGATTCCTTCCATGTCGCGTCTCATTTTTCCACGACCTAGTTGTACAGAGCATGATATTTCTTTTGACGTGTGACTCGTGACGATAAACCCGCTTGTATAAATCGTCTTAATTTTTGGAAAGTGTTTATTTCAGGAGAGAGAAAGAGCGAGCTTAAGATGGAAGAGGATTGCAGAAGTAGATTCCGTTTTGTACATTGAGCAATAATTCTTGCCGTCAACAGCGCTCCCGTTCGTTTTATTTCAACTCTGGAAGAAACTATTTGTACTTCCGTGGATTGTGCAGCGTAGAAAGTCCGTCTGTCTTGCAGCACCTGTGTACACCATCCATCTTCCACCCCCCACAATTAACATGTTCGCCTTAGTGCAGCGGAACGGAGGATGTGTCAAGAGAAGGACGACGGTTGTACGGCGCTGCACCTTCCGAAATAAAATATAAATAACGCCAAGAGATTCTAATCCCTCGATCCGAATATATTATAATAATTTTTTCCATTCGTTTTTCTGTCTCTCTTCTACGCCGTCTCGCGTAGACTTTGATATGGCCGAAAGATGACATAAATCTGAAAGGCATTCATTCCTCCATTATGGCGGATGATGGAGATGCACTTTAGGAGCGTCCTTTATTACTCGAACGGCCATAAATCTACCGGCTCAATGCATCTACACTCCAAGTGGAATAAAGAATCGGCTCGGCATCGATTCGCTGTGGGATTTTGGGAATTCGTGCCCGATAGAAATGCAACCACTGCATCAGGTGGGAGACGCTTTATAGGAATATTATGGTAATCGACCCTCTTTCAATTCCAACTTGTTTATAGGTCAATATTAATAATGAAACCACCGTGAAGCCATAAAACTTTTATTTAATACATTTTCATACCTATCCCCTCACGACAAAACATGTAAACATTTTGCAAATAAAATTACCATTTTACCATTCTGCTAGCTGCGTTTAAAATATTCTCTATATAAATCTACTTGCTGTGTAAATATAAAAGAGTATCCCGTAAATAGTTTTAGGAATGATTGCATTATTTTAATTATTTAAAATATAATTTTATACAAATTAATGGCCATTGATAATAAAGTTATCTATATGGCGTTAATTAATGTCGGGGAGATATAACATAGGGAGATTCTTCATTTCATTCAAACACGAAAAGTTTTTATAAAGTTGATCTAAAATGCCTCCCATCTTGAAATACAGACTATTTTTTCCACAATTTTAAATTTACAGGATCAAAATGGTTATAATTAGCGATGCCACCGAATCCACTTGGAACCGAATACCGGATCCATTACCAAAAATAAAAACCAGAACCAATTCCGAAATCGGACCCGAACGAGTCCTGCCGGATCCATAAAAAAATTAAGATTACTAGTGTTGAGATGAGTCGGTGTTCTATACGCGCCATCAAAAGCGTAGAAATTATTAAATTGTGTTTTATCTCTTACAGCATTCATATTTTTATAAAATTTTCTTGGTAGAAGCATTGGCAAAAATTAGAAAAAGAGAAAATATTAATTGATTTTTTTACAAAAATCAAACGTAAAAAGGTTTTGTTCTTAAATTTTGAAAATTACAAAAAAAAAAATTTTTCTACCTTTTTTTCTGAAAATGTAATTCATTTTTTTTATAGCAAAACAAGATTTTTTTTTCAACACAAAAAAATCAAGCGTGATGAAACATTTTATTTTTCTATTTTTAAAAAAATTTTCTTATTTTTTTTGCAACAAAAGCTTGCAAAGCAAAATTGTAATTTTAAAATATTAGAGTCTATATAAATTGTAAAAACTGTTTGTTATTTTTTATGTGCTTTATTAAAAAGGAAATCAAAACTTGAAGAAAAAATATCTTACCAATTTAACGGTGGATTTCAGAAAAAAATTGAACACAATTTACAGAATTATACGGCCAGTAAGCAATTATTAAAGAGTCTACATAATAAGGACTACTTTACATGTATTTTTGCTGGTAAATGCAAAATTGTCCTGTTATGGGAGTTGTCCATTTGTTGTTCACTACATTTTATTTCATTATTTTTTTAAATTCTAGTACTTTTCATTTTTTTATGTCTAGTTTTTGATTGTTCGCTATAAAGTTTTTTGTTCGTTTTGTTTGCATTTTATTAATTAATATAATACAGTGGCGAAAGAAATTAACACATCACTCGTAATTTTTTTTTATATCTTGTAATCCATGTTTTCCTTTTTTGTTTTAATTTTACAAGGAGAAAGCTTATCAAGCCTGCTGTTTAGCAAGTTGTATTTTGTTTTTTGTTCTCATGGTATTCTGCCAATAAATAAAATAAAACACTTTTCATTATTCTGACTGCAAGAAAGGTTTATATTAAATTTCTTTTTGGGTTTGCATTGAATTAATTGTTAAAATTAAGAGCTAAATAGTAAAGAATGAATATGGATAGGCATCCAGATCTAAATTTAAGTAGTTAAAAATTGTGATTGTGGTTACACTTGCAGAAGAAGGTAGGAGTCAGTCGTTACATTGGTCAGCGTCTTGGTGTTAATCAATCAACGGTGGTATCCTGCGACTTAAAGAGACGCGAAACTCCGTCATACTCAAAAAAACCATGACAAGAGAGAAAACGAGCCTCAACTGTTGCCCACGATCGTTTTTTAATAATGCTGACGATGAAAATGGTTTATTACGGCTCATAGGCCACAAAATATGCTCGCAGACATCAACAATGTTCATATAAGCATAAGAGGAAGGTTACGTGGTTTTAATTTAATTCTGAAAGCAGCTGCAAAGGGACCACAAGTAATCTTAGGCCATCACAGAACCAGGTTAACATTTGCGCAAGAACATATAAATTGGTTACAGGCCGATTGGGCTAATGTTCTGTTTTGCGATGAGTCCAGATTTTGTTTTTACAGCAGTATAAGACTTCTGTAAACGTCCAGGTAAACGGTAAGCGCAGTGTAACATTGTTCGGACTGTTATGTTTGGTGGAGGCTCTGTTATTGTGAGGGGTGGTATGACTTTAGAGGCTCGTACGGAGTTGGTAGTCATACCAAGAGGAAGCATCACGGCAGCATTTTATATTGCAAATATTTTAGAACCACAAGTTATGCCTTTTGCCCCTTTTGAAGGAAACGATTTCCTATTTATGCATGATAATGCAAAATTACGAATTGTACAACAGTATCTTGACGAAGTGAGTATCAACACAATGTAATGACCAGCCAGGAGTCCCGATCTTAATCCAAACAAACACCTCTGGCACACGATGGGCAGACGCCTTAGAGCAGTTCGTCGGTGTCCAAATAATCAACAAGCGCTTGGACAAAGATTGAAGGAAATTTGAGACGATATTGACCATTGATCATTGATTAATAGTACCAGTCGTTGCTGTGGGGCAGTTATTCGAACAAGATAAGAAAACCTAGATATTATTATCCATTTTTTCCTTTTTTAGTTATGACATTTTGTTTAGCCAATAAGAGAAAAAAATGTTGAAAAATTGTTTTTATTGTTTAGTTGTTTTTGTTGTTCATTTTTTTAAACTTAAAAACTTTATTTTTTAATAAATAAACTCAAAGTGATGCGTTAATTTCTTTTGGCAGTGTATGTTGTTTTTACATTTTTATTATATTTTTGTTTATGGCTGAATCCGGCCGGAATCGAATCTTTTAAATATTGGCCGAATCCGCCGGATACCGGATCTGGATCAGGTTCCAACGGTATTACTAGTTACGATTGATGAATAATGTCTGACATATTACATATACATATACAATTTTAATCTTGTAAAATTAAAATTATACCAAAAAAGTTATTTCAAAAAGAAAGCATTTTAAACCATAACTTTATATTAAGTTTTTGTTTGTGAACCAGAAGAGGAATTTCTGTTTAATATTTTCACGACATTAATTATATGTCAAAATAATTATTTGGTTTATTAATACGATAAGTTTCATAAAAAGAATTTTTTGTATATCTATGGAATTTTAATTTTCTATAATTTTTAAAATATTGATATTAAATTTCTTTACAGACAGTCTTGGTAGCATTACATCCTACAGTACAACCAACATAGAATGACCTATGGAAGGTGTTTTTGCGTAACAATAGAAAAGAACCCATAGCACAAGAGAGGTCTAGAGTATGCTCAGAAATAAAATCAGCGCTGCTTTTGTCTTTGAGCATATTCTAAACCTCTCTTGTGTTATGTATCTTTTTCTGTCTTTACGTGAAAACGCTTTCCATAAGCCACGCTAACTTAGTTTTACTATAGTCTCTGTCATATTCTTGTTTTGACCCAGACAACCATCGCCTAACAGCTTTTCCTTTTTCACATTTGCCAATTAATTTTATTTTTATAAAAATGGCAAAAAAACAAATCTTATAAAATCCCTTCAAACGCTCCCGTTCACACAACAAGTACTTAAATGCAGAGTCTTTATTTTAAGCGCATTGTAAATCACCAAAACATGATAACAAGGTACAATTGCCTATAATAGAAAGTCAGAAACAACTGTTTTTTAACAGTTAAATAATAGTGTTGTGAGCCACCCAAATGGCTCAGTAGTTAGGGTATTGACTGGGGGTTTTTTAGTACAATTTCCTGGCAGTCCTTACTTCCATTTTTTCAGGTTAAAAAAGTCGTATTAAACACACCTTCTTTCAAATAAGAAGCAAAACTGCAAGTCCTGTGCACGCAAAAGAATCCAACAATTAATGTTGGAATTCCTGAATTAACGGCAAAATTTTTAAAAGTGGACATCCTCTAGCGTCTGTGACTAGTCTAGAGATGACAGAAATAGGACGTTAAAGGAATAAACAAACAAAAAATAGTTTTATGACAGTTGCTTCCTCTACCATTTATAACAAGTTTTAAAAGCTAGCACATTAATTTCATTTTAGATTACAATTGTACTACTGCGAGTGACTAACGTCCCAATTTTTTTCTTGTGTAGTGTAATTTGACAAACTGCAGTTGGTCAAAGAAATTCACAAGGCTCTTTCATTTTTGCTATAAATTGTACAGAGCAATAAAAATATAAAAAAACAAGGTAGCATTACCTCGTTTTTTATATTTTTCATCTTATACGTTTATATTGATTTTTTGCACCCTTGATATGTCCAAAATCCTCAACAACGCCTTTTGACAAAATTTGGTATATAGATGTTTACTTGGAAAATCTTCTATTATATGCCAGGTAATATGATATTTCCAAATAGTGGCGCACAGGTAATAACATAAAAACCCTTCTGCATATTTCCTGTCTTGTTGGTGTTTATAAAGTTTGATGACAAATTTAATAGCAACTTTTGTTGGCTTGATACTTTTTGGGTAATGTTTGCAGTATCTGTTTCTGAATTACACCATCTGCAGCCGATTTGAAGATGTTCTCTTTTGTCATCTGGTATTTGAGTTATTAGCCTTGTTTCTATCATGTTAAAATACAGTATTTATAATTATTTAGTATTACATGTTAGAAATCAACTTTCAAAATCAAGATACTGAGCAATTTTTAGGGGCTTAAAACAAACATAAGGTGCAAGTTTTGATAATTTATTACTTCATTAACTCGAAATTATTTTTCAAAAATCACAGATACGTCAATTAAAACTGTAATTAGTATATTTGGAACTCAGCGCCTTATTTGTATTAAATTATATTAGAACCACAATTTATTAGAGAAATGTTCCGCGCCAACATGAGTTTGACTTTATTAAAACCGATTTACTATGAAATAGGCACATTTAATTAATAAATCTGGAAAAGCTATAATATTTAAAATAATTTATTATTTATATTAATTTGTAATAATTAAATTATTATTACAATAAATGCAATTCTTCTAAATCAACCATTGAGTTAATACGTTGGGATATCATTTACACTTTCCATGAAATTGTAATAACATCTGACAGTTATTGAAAATATGTGCAAATTACAGAACGCATGATTTGAATGATTGCTAGTAAATATTATCCGGCAATACGTGCGATCGGAAAGTGCTGTTTGGTCGCGTGTTATTGCTTTTTGGAAGTGCATGTGTCAATCAATCGCCCGCGCTAATTCCCGGCACACTTCCTGTAATTGCCGAGAGTAATCCAACACTCTCCCCGCACAGTAAGCGGCTTAGGATTTCATACTCGGCCGGGCTTCTCGTGTAATTAGCGGGTATACAACACATCAAACCCCATGCCCTCCGCTCCGTTTCCCAAGAGACATAGACCAGAGCCGAATTATTATTTCAATGTCGATTTAATAACATTTGCGCGAATTATTTTAATACAACCGTATATCATAATTAAGTTTGTAGCGCTAGATTCCTGGGTGCATATGAAATGAACAAGGGGCCTGCCCCGAAAACGCGAACGTGCAGATTCAATTATACACCCGCGTATGAAATTTTAAATATTCACCCCTTCTCTCATGGACCGATATTTAATGCCTTAATTTTCTTAATTGTTTTAAACGCGGAAACTTCTCCGGTTTACCGTCTTAAATTTTATCTCGCCGCTCAACCGTGGATACGAAACGGAGGGGCGGGTGGACACTCAAAAACTTTTCAACTTTCAGAGGAAAAACACAATATAAATTCATTTACATTTACATAAAAATCAGGGTTACATTTTACAGATCCTTTTACTGCACCCTCGCATACCTTTATAAGACTTGGAAAACTTTCTAAATTGGTATTATCATTGTGCCATGAGATACCTTTACTAGATTTTGTTATTATTCCCTTACATTACATTTACATTATAAATAAAGAAACATTTTATTAAAACTTATTACATAGAGAACTTTTCATATACACTTCTTATTTACTTACTCAAAACTTTTCGAATATAGTCGTAATGACTAAGTAAAATATTACAATGCCAAATAAAACCGCCAACAAATAAACTAAACTTTATCAGTACAAAATTAACTTTTTGCTTTCAGTATGTATATAATTAATTAAAAACAAATAATTGATACAAATTTATTTGTTTTTATTTTTTATGCTGACAATAAAACACGATTTATAATGTTATATAAACTATGTATAATGGCCACTCCATAAATCATTCTGTAACATTATACCCTGATATACATCTTATTTCTAGACTTATTTATTAACTCATCAGTCGTAATTTCGGCAACGCTTATAAATAACTTTAAATCTAATTGATGCATAAAATCGTTTTCGTCGGTACATATCATATTACACATTGTGAAATGCCCAACTAATTTATTACATTTTCAAAAGCTAGACAAAATTTAATTATGGGAGAAATAAAAGCCAGTTCTCATTAATATTTCATACGAAAATTATGAACAGTAATTTGAGAATTGAAGGGACGACAAGCCAAAGAATTTATGTAAATCTAATTTTGAATCAATCGGCTGGAGAATGCCACGAATTAGATCAAAGGGCTGAAAGTGGTTACGGATTTACATCTAGAAATTAAATTTGTGCGTTTATCACTTAAATTTTGCATATATTATATGACGTATAATGTGATAAAGCAAGGGGAATTAATTTATTGATAAATGCAGTTTTTTTCAAAAACAAGCATAGTAAGTGAAAGTTCTCGATCAACATCTATTTAAAGACTTTCTTATATATATATATATAGAACAATAGAAATTTATTTTGATTGCATAATAGGTAAGTATTAGTTATTTAAATTATATTATCACAAGAGCTCGAATTGTAAACTTTTATGTTTTTAAATAAGCTGCTTAAAAAAGCACTTCAAACCTGAAAAAAGCACCTAAAACCTGAAAAACGCCAATAAAAAGTTATTGAAAATGTAGATGTACATTTTTTTAGATAAAGTCATATTTTAACTATTTTAACAATTTGATTATACACAGTGATTTATAATACATATATAAAATAGCTATCTTATTTGGGTCGTAATAAATAAATAATTAAAAACTTGGAAAATGATTTCAACAGGCGAGTAAAGACTGATTGTAAAAAAATTCCAATAAAATATTTCAACGTTTCAAAATGTGAAAAAAACTTTGTACCTAGCAATTAAAGTTGCTTGGTATTTATTTTTTATTAAAA
>JARJEC010145429.1:0-11067 GCA_030264575.1 Tachinus sp. AB-2021 | reverse complement strand
AAGCTGATGTACAAACAAAACTTTCCACAAGAAAACGTGCGGAGCAATTCGGATTATCTGAGGGTACTTACGTACAAATCAATACAAATATAGTAAAGAGACCAAAATGTTTGTAAAACTTTTTTTTGCCAAGGAAACAATTTCAAATAATATAATTTCAAAAAACAAGTCTCCGGTGCCACCAACAACGCAAATAATACAAATAATAAAAATAATATAGGAAATAAATCGAATATTTGAATATTACAAATGGNTTCTAAAAGATAATTTAAATAAAAAATTTAATAAAACTGATTTATATATATATATATATATATAAACTATGACATAGTCGTTGATTGTATATTAACCATTGTAATATTCAATCAACGACTATGTCATAGTTTATATATATATATATATATATAAACTATGACATAGTCGTTGATTGTATATTAACCATTGTAATATTCTGTGAACGACACAGTTGTACTGTTTTATTATAAATTTTGTAGTTCCATATAAAAATACAATATTTTGGACAAAACAATTCAGTTAGTAAACACATAAAATAAAAATTAAGATTTTTTTTCTGGTATCTATTATAAAAATACAAATTGAACCAATAAATTATTATAAATTGCCAAAATTTCATTTACCAGTTATAATTTTTATTGCTTAGTGTATGAGCTGCCATCTGTGTCTAATTAGCCAAACTAATATAGAATTTCAAACAAGTTCTACATAACCGACCGAGCGTCCACATGTTTGACAAATAAACGTGGAAACAAACCTCTTTCGTTTCTTGTACGGTTCTTAAAAGGTGGGTTGAAAATCTTTCTAATAAAATCTTGAATCATCCGTAAGTAAAATGGGCTGAACTGATAAAATTTGTATTAAACGCATACAGAATAACCCAAACAATAAATTTGCGATGATATTGAATCGAATTTATATGCGAAAATATGCTAAAAATATGTTGTTGTCAATGGATAGGTTATGTTTTTACTTTGTACACTTAATGTATTGTTATTAATATATTTAGATATCATTAGTTTTGAACTATTAATAATACTTGTTTAGTGGATTGCAGAATTATTTTATTTATTTATTTTTTGTAGACGGAAACATGGCCAAACCAAAAGGTGAGAAAAAGGGTAAATCCGCCATCAATGAAGTGGTTACCCGTGAATATACCGTAAACCTCCACAAAAGGTTGCATGGTATTGGTTTCAAGAAGAGGGCACCTCGTGCAATCAAAGAATTAAGAAAGTTTGCCGTCAAACAAATGGGAACTCCCGATGTTAGAATTGATACACGTTTAAACAAACAAATTTGGTCTAAGGGAATCAGGTAAATATTTTATCATAAAAACATTGCGGAAACATTGATGTATATATCATAATTTTGAGTTGTTTATGCTTTTAGCTATAAGTAACGTTTTGCATATCTGCATTTTTTCTATTATTCTATTTGTTCTTCTTTTTATTATCCTTCTATAACATTTATTCCCATTCTGATTTTAATCTGAATTTATGTTTAGCCAAACTAAAATCTAAAGTGATTCTTGTTACAATTGAAAAAGCACTAAAAGTGTAAATATTTATACAATGTTTAGTGCTATTCTTATGTGTTTACCAATGCTCCGACTATTACTACGTGTGGTTTATATCCTCGGTTAGCTGTTTTTTAAATATATATATATAGTACTACCCCGTTTTTTGACCTAATATAAGCTTGTTTTATCTAACCTAACCTAACCTCACCTGACCAAATCGTGGCATAGATGATGTACCAGTTCTGTATAGATTGGTAATATGCATTATGAGCAACAATCTAGATTACTGTTTCTCAAAGTGTGGTCCATGATTCACTGGTGGGTACCAAAACCGATAGGCCAAGAAAATTCAGCAGTAATATGCTATATTTTTTCTTCTTCACGCCACGGGTGCGTTGTAAATTTTTCTTGCCTTAAGTGGGTTGCTAATTTTGAAAATACTTTTAATTAGAATTAGGTTGCGATTAAGAAAGGGACTTTCTTAAAATGACGCAAGACAAATTATTAAAAATCGGGATCACTGATCACCTTTGTCTAGATCAGTGTTTCGAAAATTGTCTGGATCTCAACCCAATTAAAAGTATTTTTATTGACCCTAAAAATTGTATGATTTAGGCTGCCTACAGTATAAATTGTAGCCAAAAGTAGTAAAATAATCCCCAATTGCCTGATCAAATATTTTAGTGCAAATTTTATTTCACATTGCCAAAATAAACAAATTAGCCCATGTTTATAGACTGAACACTGCATATTTTGTGGTAATATGGACAGTCATAGACTGTACATAACTGTCGCAGAGCTTTTGTCTGTCACCATTTTCACATCCCTCTTGTCAAAGGTATCACTTCACGTATGATAAAATGTGGTCACCTTAATCTAGACTGGTGCACTTTATACAGCTGACCACAATTGACTTCACAGAAAAAGCGGGATGGAAAGGGTAGCGTGTATACTCCGAAACAATATCCAATGGCTAGATTTTCAGTCTTCGCTCTCAACTCGTTGCATTCAGATGTCTCAGAGCCGTTAGAACAAGAAAGAAATGCTTTATGCTTATTTTATTATAGTTATATGTGTGGCGTTCCCTTTTGGGGTAGGGAATAACACAGAGCTCAAGTCATAACGCTGTGGCTACGAATGTACAATAACACTGGATTAGTGCATATATTCCCGCACCTGTTTGAAATTCTTACTGGCTTGGGTCAACTTATAAGAGTTTTACTGTAATTCAAGTCTGATAGATTGCACGTCAGAATAGCACCTAACCTTTATTTATTAAAAATAATAACTTAATATATAGTTAGACACTTTAAACTTTGTAAAGATTAATTAATTAATTATCTAATTGTTTCCGTTTGTTTTTTTATAGGAACGTACCTTTCCGCGTTCGAGTGCGCCTGTCCCGCAGGAGAAATGATGATGAAGATTCCGTAAACAAACTTTTTACTTTGGTGACATACGTCCCAGTTTCCACATTCAAGAATATGCAAACTGAAAATGTAGATGTTACACAAGAATAAGACCTTTGAGTAAAGCCCCTTTATTTAATAATAAAAGTTTTTTTTCTTATTTTGAATATTTATTAGTTTAATAAAATTTATAGGTAAGTATGCAAGATCTCAATATAAATAATAATAATAAAATATTATATTAACCTTTAAGTAGTCGCGTGTTGATAAAACGCAACAGCGCTGATTAAAAGTGCTGTATTTCTTTTGTAAACTTTTATTAAGCATTTTCATGCTTAATCATTCCTCTAATAGGGTTTTAAGATGCAGACTAGCATATTTTTATTATTTTCTTCTAATTTGATTTTGTTTTATAGCCATGTTAATATACTAATGTGTGTAGATATTGCAATAACGTTACATGCAAGTTCAATCGTTGCTTGGAAATTCTCACAAATTTAAACAGATGTTTGAATTTTATAGATACATTTATTAAGATTTGCCCAACTAGTTCAATAAAATGATGTTTTCTGTTTTAATTTCAATCACATTTTATCCAATATTTTTGTTTAATTTTATTTGTTTTTAAAATAAAAATAATTTATTATGTTACTGAATAATAATCGAGCTTCTTAAAAGTTAAATACATGCAGATATTTATTAAAAACCCAAATATTTAAATGTTTTGTTGAAAATGCAACATAGGCGATACTACATATGCAGGCGTACGCGACTACATAAAGGTTAAATATTATAAGTATATTATATAATAAATTCTATGAAATAATTATAATATTAGAGAATATAGAACTTTATAAATATTTTTTTAATCAATCTGTTGAGTTATTCTAGCCACTTGAAAATATTTAACAATCTGTAAATTTATTCTGAGATATTGTTTGTTTGACGTCACAAGGTCCTCAAAGTTTCAATTTTGTCAATACAAATATTATTGTATTGTGTATTTGAAGTACAAATTTGCTTTCTTTTTTTAGTATAATAGAATTTACGAGATGTATTGAAAATTACTTTTGAAGAATTAATCCAATTGAAATTAAAGATATACTTGGTAATGTAGCAACATTATTAATAAAATTTAAATTATAACGTAGGCCATGTAATAATCACTTCAAATTTGATTTGTGACTGCCTGCTGTATTTATTTAATGCAGCTCTTTAACAATTTATGCTGTTGATGTGTATATTAAGTTGATTTTAATTCTAATTAAAATTTTGTTATGTTGCAATACGTAAAAACTTTGAGGACGTTGTGAGGAAAACCGATGAGTTTTTCACCATTTCCGAATTAAGGCTTTCATCTTCTTTTGGGACAATCTACTAAGTTACTTGGCATTTGTCCACGCTGTATAAATATACTTAATAAGGCGGCTGGTAATATTCAGAGTTCATTAATTAATTAAATTTAAAATTCCCTAAATTAGTATACACCCTCCAAAACTAAAATCTCTAAAGTCCAACGATATAGCCAAAAAATGACTGATCATATATATATGTATATAATATATGTAACTTTTTTACCTATTTTTAAATATTGACAATAGAATCGCTTTATTATTAACTCGCCCCTTAATTAAAACAAAAGCAAAGTTATGCAAAAAAGTTTCATATAAATGTTATTTATAATATTTTTTGTGCATCCAACCAAAAGCAGCAGAGATTTAGAAAATCCCCAATATCTCGTGACGCATAAGGCAATTTTGCTGGATTTTTGCGGTTTGGAGTTGAAGGAAAACTTTTAGGCAACCAATAAAAAAATTGGCCTGGTATAGATTTTGTAAACATAATGTACTTTTTGAGCCAGGTCGACTGGCCTAGTGAGACATTTTACGGACATGTAAAAAATCGAAATTATAAAATTAATTGAACAATATTTAGAACTAAGCAAAAATCAAGTTTAATATTTAATATAAACTGTTTTATTTAATCTGCTTAGATTTTTTGCCAGCTTGGCGTTGTGATACTGGTTACGTGCAGAGTATATTTAATATTTCAGTTGGATTGCTAACAGTATATTGTAAAAAACGGCGTATAGTCACTCATTTTGACTAGTTTGTTTTTTTGTTGACTCCTCCATTGTTACAAACAAATAATTCAAAAAATATTATGATTCCTTGAAAATATAGACTGTTGGTGTACTGCCTGGTGATTTATTGTTAATAATATTTCACCTATTATCATAAAATTCTAAAGAGATTGTAAAGCAAGAAAAAATAATTTTGTGTTAATTTTAAAACAATTTTTTTATGCAAATTTTTTTGCTGACTTAAGATCTGATACTCGTTTTTACTAATTTTCGTGTGGTGATTTCAAAAATGATCAACAGTTTTTCACATCACATCAAATTTTTGTTCTATCGCATTTTGATTTTTTTGACTTATTCACGTTTCAGTGTATTTAAGTTAATTTCTTGAATATACAAGCTCGAGAAACTGTTTGAATTCACCAGATTCATTTTGCTATATATGTGGAAGCTTCACTGTGCCTAGTCGGAGGATGAATATCAGCGATTTTGTAAAGCAGTGTACTTCGCATACTTTAAAGTGTGGCTTGAAGAGACCAACACAAGTCTTGGCCTCCACATAAGGTATGTAAACCTTGTATTGAAAATGTACGACAGTGGAGAAAGGAAAGCAAGAAAAACTGGCATCTGACATTCCAATGATATGGCGAGAGCCTACACATCATGCAGATGATTGTTATTTCTGTTTAACAAAAACCGGTGACTACAACAAAATGACTAGACGAAAAATCACATACCCAAACCTAGAATCAGCAATGCACCCAATGCCTCATTCTAAAGAAGTACCTGTGCCAGTGTCCTCCATGACTTCAGGTTTTGGAGATAAAATTGACGAACAGGATGCTGATATGGATTTTGAATGCGGTTCTTCTACACCTCATAGATTTAACCAGGACGACTTAAATAATTTAGTAAGAGATTTAAATCTTTCAAAAAAAGCATTAGCATTGTTAGCTTCCAGGCTTAATGTCCAAAATTTGCTCGAGTCAGGTACTAAAGTTACAATCTATCGTACCAGAGAAACAGAATTTTTACAATATTTTAAAGTGGACAGTGATTTTGATTATTGCTAAAATTTAATAAGCCTGGAACATTACAGGCTTATTAAATTTTATGGATGTCACACTATATGTCCCAAGTGAGTGGGTATTGTTTTTGGACAGTTTGAAGAGGAGCTTGAAGTGCGTTTTGCTGCATAATGGAAATAAATACGGTTCAACTCCAATTGGGCATTTAGTACTTCTCAGAGAAGACTACGATACAGTTAAAAAGGTGAAGGAGCTAATTAAGTATGATGATCATAAGTGGATCAACTGCGAGGATCTTAGAACGGTCAATAAGTGGGATTCACGAAGTATCTATGTTTTTTGTGTTTATGTGACAGCACAGCTAGGGATAAGCATTGGATTAAGACAAATTCGCTGGCAAGAAATGGTGTTGGTTACCCAAATGTAATACACCAACCTTTAGTAGAGCGTTCAAATATCATATTTCCTCCTCTCCTTGCATAAAACTGGGTGTAACGATGCAGTTTGTTAGAGCTTTAAAATTAGATGTCAATGTTTTAAATACATATGCGATAAATTTTTCAAAATATCTCTTGTAAAACTAAAAGCTGGCATTTTGATGGGCCGCAAATTAGAAAATTACTTAACGATTCAAATTTTTTAAGTTCAATGAATGAGGTGGAAAAAATGCATGGTATTCTCTCGTGGGACTTATCAAAAATTTAATAGGAAATAAAAAAGCAGAAAATTATGTTGAACTTCTTCAAAGATTTATAAAGACTTTTCATTGTCTGGGTTGCAACAAGAGCATTAAAGTGCATTTTTTATATAGCCATCTTGACAAATTTCCCGAAATTCTAGAAGATTTAAGCGATTTAAGCAGGGTGAACATTTCCATGAAGATTTAAAAGATATGGAGAGGCGATACCAAGGAAGGTGTGATACTCACATGGTGGCTGACTACTGTTGGAACATTAAGAGAGACTGTTTGGAAATGGTGCACTCCAGAAAATTCTATAAATGAACATTTATTTCTTAAATATTTAAATTACTTGATTTTCTCACTTCGGACAACAAAAAGTTATGTAAATTGTATCATTGTTTTGTATGACACTATCAATAAAATTATATGAATAATTTTATTTAACTTAATTAGTCTCCAATATCTAGTATTGTTCTCCGACTTCTTATCAGTTAAGTTATTATAGCATTGGTATATGAAAACAGATAGGCGGCTGCTATAGGAAACATTTTGGACAATAAGATTCGAGTTAAAATTAAAATACGTGAACAAGATAAAAAAAAACAAAATGCGTTATAACAAAAACTTGACGTAATTGTCAAAAACTGTTATCATTTTTTAAATCTGCGCACCAAAATTAGTTAAAAACGAGTATCGGATCTAAGTCAGCAAAAATTGTGTTCCCCAGTGTTATTATTCTCACAGCAATCGATTTAAATATTACAATAAAAAGGTCTAATCGATCAAACGTCTTGGAAAAATGTGCAGCGATGTGTTCGACCTGCTGATTGTCTTCGATACATTTAAAATACAACAAAAACCATGCTGGTTGTTTATAAAAACATTTTTGCACAACCACTTAATCTGTTTGGTTTCACCATCGACCTCGAGGTTCTTCAGTTTTGTAGATCTGTGTGGGTTGAGTTAAGGCTTGTTATTCAAGAAATTTGCCTATCTAGAGGGTCATTAATTGTTTTTGAATGGCGAACTACTGGTTGGCGGGGCTATACGATCGCCCATTCAATTTATGACCGTTTTTAACGTTGCTGAACTTATGCAAACATTCGTAATCGGCCGTATTGGATATGCCACCCAGCGGTTAATTTTCGAATATTTATCGACGTTTTCCTAAATATCTACTAATTTTCAAAATAATTCTAGACATTTGCAAATCAAATATTTTCCATTTTTCAACGTTTATTTAGCCTTTTGCAATATTTTCAACAATATTAACATTTCTGGACATGTCATCTATATTTCTTTCAAAAGCCGTATATTTTAATCATTTCTATTATTTTACTGTTGTAATATTTTTTTTTATATTATATTCTTTGCAAAAAGAAGAAAATCTGCAAGAAAATACTTATGTTTTTGTTGTTTTCAAGAAGAAACAAAACAATTGAATACTCATTTTTATTGTAAAATCTACATCTTTCTATTTAGTTACTTTTCTTTTTTTGAAAATGAACTAGTAGTTTTTGTATTGGTTTTGCAAAACTTTTTTAGACAAATTGATATTATTATATAAATAATATATAGAAGTATTAACAAAATACTTATAAAAATTGCAGCAACATCTAATAAATGGTATTTATACCACGGCAAGTCGGCACCCCTTGTTCTTAAATGAGGAGCTCCATTATGCCTGATGACATATTCTACCCAATATATTGCTGTGTCCAACGGAGTGTGTGGTCTATCTTTGAATATTTGTGCAGTTTTTTGACAACGAGACATGTATCTAGAATTTATTTAAAAATATGTTAATTATATAGAAGTATTAATTTGAAAAATTAGTTATTTTAATTTTTAATCTCGTAATACTTACCCTTCACTTTCATTTAGTAACTTTCTTATTGCGGTAGAAAATGTATTTTTTGTTATTTCTTTGAATTCAAGTTTTATTGCTATTCCAGCCAATTCCGATGATTTTATATTTAAATGTTGGTCGGCAAACAAGGGTATACCCAATCGTGGAACACCACAGTACACTGCTTCTTGGCTACCCATTAATCCACCATGGCTGATAAATAACTTAGTTTTAGGATGACCTAATAATAAATTTATTAGTATTTAGTATTTACATTATTGAAATGTAGTACCAAAATACAAGTTGTTTAATTATAATGTGAATCTACTGTTTAATATAAAATTATATTAACAATATAGAAAGGCAATATATCATTTGCTGTCTCCAAATAATAAATTTATGAATTTTAATATTAGAATTATTATATAATCTGTATGATTCATATCTTGCCATGCATGCTGTATTAATGTTAGCTTTATAATTGCTTAATAACCGAAACTAGTCGCAATGTACATCATAACTGCTATAAGAAAATTTTTATAACATTATAGTTTCTGTTTGGAAGTAAACATAAAATAAATTTGCTAAAGTAAATTTTTTCTTACATAACACATCCAATTGAGGCATCCAGTTTTGAAAATAAATGTTTTTAGGTATTTTAAGGCTTTTATCAAATTCTGTTTTATTGGCTTTCCAAAACACCTGATAATTTTGCAATTCAGCAAATGTATCAAACATGGCTTGAAGAGTTGTACTACTAAACGTTTCAGTTTTAACCATAGAACCCATGCTGAGAAAAATTATACTATCCGACTTAATAACTTCTTGAATTACCTGAAACATATTTACCTAAAAAATGTAATTTGACATTAAATTGAACAAACCTTTGGTAGTTCTTTAGGCACGCCTACGTGCAAACCCCCTACTTCTACAAAATTTGGCACTGTCGCTTTGGCAAAATTAACGCTGAAGTGACTGTTTACAAGCACGAGACTCATATTTTTTATTAATGTGTTTATATTTGGAAAATCTTCGCCGAAGAAATCTTTAACGTATGGATCAGATTTCGATACAGAAACTATTTGATATCTAAAAATACCATGTTAATTATGAATTACTTATTATGTTTGAAATAATTTTTTACTTATATTTTGAAGCTGCTAATGAAATAGTATTAATTATTCTATTGTAAAGACTCATATCATCTGTGTAGGGGGAAAAGTAATGAGTAATGTAGGATGGATTATCTGGTAGACCCACCCTATCATATGCCCATGGGAAACTAATGGATGATATCATTCCAATAGATGGAATTTTAAAGTGGTGAGCGAAACTAAGAAAACAATCCGTACCACAAATTTCGGTGATAAATAAATCGTATTTTTTATTGCTTGCTTTCAGATCTTTTGCTACTTTTGTGTTTAAGATGTTTTTGCAGAGGTCGTAGCCAAAGTCTACCACAATTGCATCGAATAGAAGGTGTGGTTGGCTCCATTTTTCAACTACATCTAAAGTTATATTATTGACGGAGATTGGTAGCGTACCTAGTAGACTGATGTCATTGTAACTGAAATAAAAGTAACAAACTATAAATTTTACATTAGAATGCTGGAAAGTAAGAGGCGCTTGCATAATATTCAATAATACATATACCTACTGTTAATTATAGAAATTTAGTTATGTAAAATTGAATGAATAATCGCAAAATCAAATTTTTAAAAGTATTTGCAATACAGTGACTACTGTCAACTGTGATTAATTATTATATAATATAGAGCTTTAGATGTCCAATTGAGATGAGTTATAGTTAAATTACAAAATTGTCGAATTTATTAAGAATATTAATAACGCTAAATGAAATTAACAGCTATAATTTATATGTATAACAAATTTTGTAAAAATTGTTTTATTGGTTGATATCGAATGTTTTTACTTGAAGAAATCCCTTTGAATGTGATCAACATTTTTTTCTCTTTTTTAGTGATACACAATAAAGGTGAACGCGTGTTTTGTCACTAGTCCACAAATTATGCCTTGTTTTACCAGCTTATCTATGGCCGACCGTCTGCAAAGAAAAATCCATCGAGTTGCCAAATCGTTTTATATAGAACTTGGATCACCTAATTTTTCAGCAGTTAATAATAATAATTTACAATACATATCAATACACCAGTTACAAAACTATTTTACACCTTGCAAAATACACTGTTGATGATAAATACTAAGTCAAAAAGATTTAACTTAAACAATAGAATTGCAGTTTAAAAACTTCTCTCTATGTCCTTTTCACGTTTCTCTACATTTATCGGTTTCTCAACACATTTTAGCAGATTATTTTGAGTATTGGCAAAATCTAATATTAGTAAGTATTCGCTCAATTATAAATAATAATTTACAATTAATCATTGTTTATATACATGGTGAGACTACCCCCATGTTTTTTTTTCTTTATTATATGCTTTAGAAAATAAAAACATTTGTA
>JARJEC010145360.1:0-11408 GCA_030264575.1 Tachinus sp. AB-2021 | reverse complement strand
TGCGAATGATATTTAGGTATGGAGGTGGTGGTGTCATTCTAATAATTTTATGGAATCAGTCTTTTGTCTGTTTATAGTACTTATAATTTATTTTAAAGAATTATATTTTTCTTTCCGTGTCAATTAGAAATCTTAAAATAGCTAAATAACATAATAGATTGGAATGTATTGGTCACCATAGCAATTGGTATTCAAAGATTTAATTGATTGCCGCATCTAAATAATAATCGTCATTTTAATAGATACCAAAATCTCGCCTCGTAGCTTTCTTCTAAAGCATAATAGAATTTATGTATTATAGGACAAGAATTATGATTATTATAGATTCATAATTTACACTAAAGAGGCTATAAAAACGCATGGTAGTTTACTTTCCTCGAACGGTTTCACCTGTGCTAGAAATTTATCGATTTTCAGAAGTTCCCATTTCGAATTAATGAATTCCGACAGATTTTAAATCACACGTATGACTAATAGAACGTTTGAAATTCATTTTCACGTATTTCTTTGTTCGTTTTAAAATTTAGTGACACAGTTAAGCGATCTGTTATGCAATAAAGATATATGAATCCCATGCAAGGTGCAACCTCGCCAGGTAAGGGGTCAAAAAAATTGATGCGGTACCTTTCATCTTATCTCCATTAGAATACCATTTTCTCGTGTTTTCTTCTTTCACAATTTATCTGGCTATAGGTTTTTTTAACCAGTGATAAAAGCGACTAATAAAATGTTCCAGATCCTTTTTAGAATGTTATCTTTTAAGAGTTTTACTGCTCGGACGTGTAAAAACGCTTTTTCTGTAGTGCTTTACCACGCGGACATTTTAATATGTGGTTTAATGATAATTGAATTGTCGATAAAGCTCGTAAATTATTACGCATATAATTAAAATAACAGAATTATATTAACATAATTTACATTTATTTATACAAATAAATATATTAGAATTATTTATTTTATTGTAGTTTTGTAAATAATTTCCACAAAAATTCCTAAAATTGCTATTATGTGTTGGCATCCATTATTTCCATGTTCACAACATATTTGTAATTACTGTTTTCAACACTACAAATCGATGACAAATGTAAATAATAAATTTTGTATTTATCGCCGATTTGTATCTATGTAAGAATCTGCATCTGTAAAAATCAACAAATTAGCTTTCCTTAACTGATTATAGCTTGATAAATTCACTCAGCACCGAGCGATTTAGTCGTGCATGTAATAGATCTAATGGATGTCTATTAATTTGATTAATTGATATTCTAAGATATTTGTTATAGGTAGAATACTTTGTTTTTCTTATACAGGGTTTGGCAACGAAACCTGCTAATTTGAAAAAAGAATAACAGAAATAAATGTATTGTTTAAATTTAGTTTTTTTGAATTTCTACATACATATTTTTACATTACTTGTAGGATTTGTTATTTAATATTTTAAAAGTTCTGTTCACCGTGGCCAGTTTTTTAGTTTTACCATCATGAGCAGTTTTTGAAGTAAGACTTCTTTTTTAACTCCATTTTTATCACACGACTCTATTTCAATATCACTCATTGATTTTATATTTTTTCTCTTTTTGCGTCAAATGCATATGAACTTGAACTTTGTCGCGAAAGAGAAATTGATGAGTGAAATTGAGATGGAGCAATATTAATATAAAAAAAATCGAATTTGACAATCTAATTAGTGATCCTTGTCAGTGTTAGATACATAACCTAATAACAATGTAACAAAATCGGTTTAATTATTTTTCTTTGATACACATTTAATAATTTATAAATTGACCTTAAGTAGGGCGTAGCGGTCGAGAAACTATCCACGATGCTGGAGGATCTGAGTTTAAATCACGCGATTAATAATTTTTTTATAAAAATTGTAATTAATGTTTTACTTTTGCTGTGCGGCCTAAGCACACTTACATTTTTTTATTCTTGTCGGTTCTGCTAAGCAATTTATTATTTCTTACTTTGTCTTTCTAGAAAATCTTCACAGCATCTAATATTGGCATGCTTGGATGGCTTCAAATTTATACATTGAAGGTATTTTATATATCCAAGCTTTGACTCCGTGCAATACATTTTTCAGTGCCAAATTTATTGTCACACGAATAATAATTAATTCGACTCTTAGATTTTATAACTTCTCCCTACTTTGCGTCAAGTGCATAATAAATGTTTTACTTCCGCTGTGTTGTCCAAGCACACCTACATTATTTATTTAAATAATTTGGTGACAATTCTGTTTTTATATTTTAAATATTGTTTTGAGTTTCGTACTATTTTATGAGATGGTTTGTCAAGCGCTTTTGCACTGCTGACCTTGTACTATAGAGCATCTCTGACTTCTTAAATCTTTAAGTTCTATCTTCTCTATAAAGTTTCGCAGCTTTTGCCAAGAAATTGTTTTTTTTGTTAGCATATGTTTGTTATAGTGAACTTTACGCTGCATGTTATATGGTTTGCAATCACAAAGCAGATGCTGTGAAGTCTCTTTGTTCTCCGAGCATCCGCACCATGGTGTATTTTGTATACCCTAGTTATTCATGTTAGTCTTTTAAGTCTTTACAGTATGCGATAATGTTTTTGGAGTATTTTGTAAAGGTTCTGTTAAAAATTAATTTGTGTGATTTTGTCTCTTATAAAATTTCCACAAATTGTTCTGTTCTGTTGTTAGTTTGCGTCGGATAACATGTGCATTCCCATAAGTAGATTCTGGTCTAATAAATGTTCTCGTTAATTTAAATTTTCTTTCTATACTATTGTCTTTTAGTGTCGAGACCAGCCGTACTGTATTTGTTAGCAGTGCCTATGATTTATCTATGCAATCCAAAGCCAGAATTATATTACTGACAATCGTAACGCCTGTAACGAAATATTTACCATCATGTTTGACAGTAAAGTAGCAACTTTACTGTCAATCATGATGGTAAATATTTCGTTGGATTGAACTCTCAAATCTATCATGTTTCTGCCACGCGCAATCTGCTTTCTGCAGAACAAAACTTTACTGGAATAAATGAAGGCGAAAACTAGAGGAAATGAAAGCAAACGCTTCCATTTGTTCCGGTGATATTTTAGTTTGTGGCTAGATCTATGTACTAGATGTTTTTCTGCTATGTGCCCGGGTATTTTTCCTTTGACCACTTGTCTTGCGAGGGTATTATTATATTTATAGTATTTTTCTTATGCAACACATTTTGTGTTTGTTTATTTGTAGTCTATCCGCTGTTTGTCTCGTTTTGGCTTTCAGAACTAGTTGTATGTGCTGTAATTCCAGTAGTACTTTAAAGCTATGAAAGGCGTTACTATTGCTTCCGATATTAGCAAACATGCTATTTTTGTAGTTTGCATAGCTTAGTAAGTGTAGTCCAGTCCTGAGAGTGTTTTTTACACCATATGAGTGCTCCGCATGTAATCTAATAGCAGATTAAAGTTGGCATCCCCATGTTGGGATTTGGAAACAAAAACTATTGCATAAGTTTGCCCAAGTTAGCCCAGTTTTGCTCAATAGTAGATATGTTTTGCCCAGACCCAATTGACCCATGAGTCAATACTCGATTTTCTATGCTGTCGCACTCCCAAGAGCAAGTTGAAAGAAATAACATATGCCATAATTTTGCCTAAGCTATGCCCAGTTTTGCCCAATCAAAGATAGTTTTTACCATTGAATACGAAAGTTACAAAATCTCAACCATGATTTCAAGCATACATAACCAGCATCTCCAATACATTTTCATAATATAATTCGAGTATTTGTGCTGCGACAATTTTATTTATTTTCAATTATTAATTTAAAACTAATATAAATAAAATGTTTAATTTTTAGGTACAATAAGTATAATATTACCCAGATACACCGTCCGCCGTACACGTTGTAGCCTTTTTAAGGGAAAAAATTATGCAACAACAAACTAGTTTAAATCTGGAAATTTACAAAAGTAACCAAAATAAAAATTGAATGTTGGCGGAATGTGGTACTGCATTTTAATAAATAAAACAACTTTTTATAATCTTATTACGAAAAATATATACCTTATCACAAAGTTGTTTTATTTATTAAACAAAATAAGTAAATTGCGAATATTCTAGAAGCTTAAGTCAGAAAGTTTTTTACACAAAAGTTATTTAACTTCAAACGATAAAAAAGTACAAGAAATGTAACAATTGCAAAAATTATGTGTGCCTCCATGTGTTGAGTGTAAAAATAAATAATTTGTTCTAAATTTCAATTTTCTGTAATTATTCATATGTCAATTATAAATTAAAACCTAAAGAAAAATGATAAATGTACTTACTCTAAGTATAGTGTTACTTAGGTACCACCGTCCGTACACGTTGTAGTTTGTTTAACGACCAAAATTATTAAACAACAAAAAGCTGACAATATTCTAGAAGTTCAAGTCTTAATGTCTTTACACAAAAAATTTATTTAACGTCAAATGGTGAAAATGTACCCGGGTACTACTGCCATCTATCCAACAATATATTATCCCAATAGCACAAGCGATTTTAATAATTTTAAGAGGTACTTGATTTTGGATGTTCAAGTCATCATAATGAAAGGCAAAATTTATTTAAGTTTAATTTCAAAGACTTAAGGTAAAAAGTGAGTTTGGGCAAAACTCAAAGACGTATAAGATGTCCGCTAGAAGTGTTCATATTGCTTTTTTACTCAAAATTGTGCAAGTCCACAATTTGATCTAAGCATACTATACGAGTCGTTTATACAAACAAATTTTTCAAGCACATTATTTAGGCTTTAAATTGAAATTTGAATTTGGGAAATATTTGAAAATCTTTAAAACCAAGCCACAAACGTTGACACTAATATAGGTTGATGTTTTTTCCAAGAGCAAAAATTTGTTCTACAATAATATTTATTAATCGCAAATGATGAAGTCAATTAAAAGAAGCCAAGTTAAAATCCAAACTTGGGCAAAACTCAAAACTCTTAAAATAACCACTGGAAGGATTGATATTGTTCTTTTGTAGGTCTAAAATTTTGCCCAACTCCTCAATTCGGTCTACGTTATCCTTAATAAATCATAAATGCAGAAAATAATTTTAAAATCAATTTGAAAACTGATTTTGGTCAAAATTTGAAGATCAACAAAATTTGCCCAAGATAAGTTTTCAATTTGAGGCTTCAAAATTGATTTTAAAATTATCTTCTGCCTTTATTAACAATATCGTAGACCAAATCGAGGACTTAGACAAAATGTTAGACCTACAAAAGAATAACTCTAAAAGGTTTTACATTGTTTTTTTACTCGAAATTTTTGCTTAAGTCCACAATTTGATCTACGCATTCTAACTCGTTCCTGAATATCATAAAACTTTGAATATTAATTCATGGGTTAAGTCGGGATGGGCAAAACAAAATGACAATTAGGTAATACTCGGCATAACTTGAGCAAAATTATCTCCTATGATATTTTTTCTTCTCATTAACTAATGGGGATACCATAGAAATTCGAGTATTAACTCTGTGTTAAAGAAAGATCGCAAAACTAAAGAAATACTGGGCAAAGTTGAGCAAGATTTATTATATATACATTTTGGATCACTGATTCTGATTTGTAAATGGAGCATAAATTTTTATTTGGCAAAACTGTGCAAACTAAAAGTATTCATAAGTGATAATTTATTTGAAATTTCTAGAATTTATTTTCTTTTCTCATTATTTATTGCTTGAGGTTATGGTTGTCATTTTGTGACTAATATAGGCATAACATTTCTTCTGTTGGGAAAAGCTGGGCACCACTTGGGCAAAATTCGATTATTGACTCGTGGCTAAACTGGGACTATGCAAAACGAAATGACTATTGCGCAAAACTGAGCATAATTCGAGTGAAAATTTATGCAATAGTTTTTGTTTCAAAATTTCACGGGGGTTATCTAATCTTTACCGTATACTTCTGGCTATTGGCAATTAAGTTATTTTTAATATAAACTATTAGTATGTGAATTGGCAGAACTAAGTTTTAGCACTTTTTTCATTTTATAACCTTCTAACAATCCTTTAGCTTACGTTGACCGTTTTGGCAATTTTTCCTACACTAATACGATGTATTGGACGACTGTAAAATTTTCAGTTATATTATAAAAAAATTTATTAGGAAAATCTACGTTTTTCATCGCACTTCCATCTGACAATCTTTCAGGCTGCTTTGTAAATGTTTGGCTTTGTTCTATACTTAATACTATAATGTATAACCTGATAACTAATATTTACAAAACTCATGATTATACCAAGTGGATATTTTTTTATGTATATATATAGTATGTTTATTTTTTGTCAAATAAAACTAAGAAAATATGACGAATAAACTTTGAGAATACGGATAATTGGTATCGTGTAATCGTGTAGTCAAACTCTTGGCCAAAAATTTATGAAAATAGTTCATTTGGACAAATCCATTTTGTAAATGTTTGGCCAAAAGCCAACTGCAATCAAATGTGTTCTCCATAAATTTGTAGCTTTACATAAACAATTAAAAATTTAAAAAAACTTAAAAATCATCTTTAAAAAACGAGAAAAAATATTAAACCAGGTTGATTTAGTAATACGGTTTTTTCTTTTAACATAGTTGGTGGTTCCTGTTAGCGGTTCAAGAAAATTAGGAAGGTTTGTTACGGTTTTTGTTCTAATTTAGATTCGTATCGAATCTCCGATTACAACATTATAAAATTATTCCAGGTTCCAATGATAGATATAATGTGTGTGATTATTCTAATTATTTTCTTTTCAAACAAAATTAAATGATAACAGATTGACAGCCACCATTGTTACGTTTAATTCAAATTTTTACGCATTCATTTGCATGTAATTATGGATTTAAATGCATAATAAAGATTTTAATAACATCAAACATGAAGTCTTATTGGTTTTCAATGAGCTATCTAATCTCACTGTAAGCTCGTGGCAATAATGTGGTGAAATATACATAACAAGCACATTGTCACGCGTCATTATGTAAATGTATTCGAGGATAATCTGGAGAATTGAATCAGAGCAGTAAGAAGAGGTGTGTCGGCTGGTGGTCGACATGATGTCGTGATGACTACAAATATATATTACAGATCAGATTAGTAGTCATAGTGTTATGTGAGACGAATTGCCCGTTAAATACATTTTATAAGATTAGTTTTCTGTGTGACTTACTCGTGCTGTATACAAGTCTATCGCGCAAGCTACTTCTATGAATGCATAGTGCTGATTAGCTAGCTGTCAGTCCGCCTTTTTTACGTTGATCGTTTTTTTTGTATTTACCTAATTAGAGATCGCAAAGCAGCATAAAACGTTATATCTTACAAATGTGTTTATTTAGATCCGGGTTATTGAAGAATGCCATAGAAGTTGCGTTCATTAACGTTAATGGCAAAGCCCCTTTTATAACTAATTAACTAATGCTGCTAACTAATTAAATTATATAGCGCCTGAATTGATTGTGTCCGAATTCGCATGTGTTTAATTGTAATATTAAAAACGATCAATTGCAAAAGACGTTATGCTTCCTATAGATAGAAATTTATACTTTTCTTGATTTATGAGCTGTAAAATTGCTTTGATCATTGAATTAAATAAAGAATATATAATTTTTAATTTAATGGTTAAAAGAAACTGTGTTAATAAGTGAAATCAAAATAAATTAATGTATGTTTGGAATTAGTTACAAATAAATAATTTCTGTTTATTTGACGGAAATGCAATTATTATGAGCATACATAGTAATATAATAACACAACCATTATTTATCAATCCATGTAATTATATAATAGCGTTCGTACATCTGCATAATGTAGTTACTTGTTCATAAATGCTAAGGTTTCCAAAGAGTACCCTCGCGTTGCGTAACAGCCGCATATGTGTATAATTGCGAATAAACAATATTATGCATTTAAATCGCTCTGGGCGCATTAATCTTATTGTTTCACCTGAATCTTCTCACACCTCCTAACAACTATATCACCTACAGGTGTGACTCAGCTGGGATTGCCGCTGGAGGGCGCTCCTCGTTATACATACATTATATTTAAATTCAATTAAATCATGATTTATATTATCGTAGAATCCTGTAGGCGCACTAAGTAATACTAGTTACGACAATTAATAATTTTATAATGTCGTTTATCGAGTAGATTATGTACATTTACTCGGTCAATGTGTCAAGATTAATAATTAAGTCAATCGTGCGCATTTTTGACATTTAAGATGACATTCCTATTGCTTAAATAGAACTACAAAGGAATATAAAATTATAACGAAATTTATATATTTACGATACTTATCTAGGTTATTTAAATTTGCTATATATGATAAGAGATTTGATAAATTGTCTGCATAAACAAAATTTATAAAGTAAATCAACTTCCAAGTCCTATCCCTTTAAAAAAATTTTTTGCTTACTATTATCCATTTGGGGCCACTTTTGTTTAATAAACAAATATACATTTTTTTAATTTAATTACGAATCTGAAAGTAGGGTGACAGAACCGAAGACGAGCTCCTTAACTATGCGAGTGATTAAATCACTCTCGGCTCACAAGTGAAAAAATACCAAAGAAATTTTTTAAATGATTTGTGCAGCATTTATGGGTCCAGCTGCTTGAACCAAATGTTGGTAGGTCGCGTCGTAATTTTGAAAAAGTTACTGCAAGAGTTAAAAAAATGAATAAATTTAAAATATTTAAGATATTATGCAATTATGCTGTTTGGAAATTTAAAAAAAATCGTAATAAAAAAAAATCGGAGTTTCAGAGCAATTATCTTATAGAATTATTTTCAATGTTGCAATCGTAGTTTGAACTTATTGTATGTAGTAGGTAGGTTAGGCTGCTATGTATTGTGGAATAAGTTTCTATTCATCTAAAATTGCCTGCAGTAACTTCTACAAAATCAAAAGAGTAGGAACTCGATTTCTAATTTGTCCCAAATATGTGCAATGCAAATAGCATCTGTACTTACTGCTGCCCTCTCCATAACGGAGATGTTAACTTTGATTAAATATTGCTCACTGATTCTTGGGGTTTTCAGTTTCACATTATCGTGCATCAATAGAAAATGTTTTCCAACAACAAGAAAAAGAATGAAGAATGTGAATTAAAATACCGTAAAGCTATAGAAAGCCTTTTAGAACAATGTATAACCCTAAATGTGCCGTTAAAATATTAAATTATTAAAGAATAACCATATTTGAACCACTTTGGTAACCGACTCTAAAGCTAATGCAATAGTTTCTAAAATGGTTTATATTGAGACCCAGGAGTCCTCAATTACCTGCAAGGGGTCCACGTTGGCAAAAAATTGGGGTCCATGAAATGAAAATTGAAATTAACGATAGTGGATCTCATATAAGCAAATCTTGACTTTAATTTTGGCTTTCCTAGAATGGAATAATCCACATACATAGATATAGATAGTACGTAACTACTTACTTACATACGCGTACGTTTTTAATTTATTTGTGTTTAAAAAATTGCGTGCATGTGTACATTGTCAGTCACAATGCTATACTTTATGATTGACTACAGTAAAAGTACTCTGCAGGTTTTCAGTCGTTTGTTGTGTGTTGAGTGAGTGTAAAATTTAAAATTACATTTTAAATATTGTCTCAAAATGCACTCTTTTATAATGCGCGAAGAGTATAGTAGACCTCAGCCGCAGTAGAAGCTTTTGTTTATTTGTCTCTAAAAGTTTTGTAAAAACTGTGAAGGTAGACTCTGAGCTGTTCAATGCGTTAGTCAATAAATACGAATGTGAGAGATAAATCTGTTAATTTAAAGTTGATGAATTTGCAAAACATCATAATCAAGTAAGCAGGGGGTCTACCCGAAACCAAAAAACATAGCAAGTGGTCCACGATACAAAAAAGTTTAGAGAACTCTAAGTTAAAATAACATTTGACAAATTGTTTTATTGGATTTGCAATACCTTTTCAGGTGAATCAAAAATGGCAGCAAAAACCTGGAATTATCTGTAAATAAAACTTGTTGCCTTTTGATTACACCCCAATTAATGTGGTTCACTGCAATTAAAGTCGTGCTACGGGGTAACATCCGAGAAGTTGGGGACACTTAAGATTTCCTTTTGCAAGTGTTTGTTTAAAGATTCTTTTTTTATTTCTACAGCTGTAGAGAACTTTTACATCAATTACTATATCACGTGTATTAGTTTATCGTTAAGGGCCAATCGCAGGTCGTCTTCTTTTGGCACCATTTTCTAAGAAACCTATATAAAGTTGCTGCATAAAACGTCTGAATACTCTATATCACAAAACCATAAATTGTTGACTTTGTCCGTCTTGAAGTAAGACAAGAAGAGCAGCTGACAATTTTGGGTGTACTTTAGCAAATTAACCGGAGCTTTAGTTGGTTTTGGCAATTGTCAATTTTATCAATAGAACAAAAACAATTGAAAACGCTACAAAACTCTACCCAAATGCAATGCTTTTTACCAACATTATTTTTTCTTAAATGCAACGCATACTTAGTTAGAACAATATAAAAACAAATAAAAAAGTATATTAAATGCACATTTCATTTAGGTTTTTAGTACAATTTAAAGTAATCCCATTTAAAAGAAAAAGTACTTTAAAACTTTAGTTTCTGGTCCAGTATTATATTAATGTGATTTGACAAATATTTAAATATAAAATGTTTTTCATTAAGAGCGACGCAATTTGTTTTTTTAATTAACAGACTTGTGAGTTTGATGAAAAAGATTTTAATTTCAAATTAAAGTACATTCAATGTCATTATTTATGAAATACGAAATCGTTCAAATGACCGCCGCTAATTGAGCTCTGGACCAGATGCAAGCTGATGACGACTTTCCAAGAAATTCATCTTTTAGGATAAAGCTCACTTCTGGCTTGATGGTTTTGTTAACAAGCAAAATTGTCGCATATGGTTAAGTGAGCAGCCTGAAATGATGCAAACGTCACAACTTTATTAGAAAAAATTAACTGTTTGGTACGGTTTTCATGCTGGCGGCGTTATCGGCCCATTATTCTTTTTTGATGAAAACGGTGCACCAACAACCGTCAACAGCGATCGCTACAGGGCCGTGATAACGGAGTATTTTTAGTACCAGCTCGACGATATGGACTTGGACGATATTTCAACAGGACGGCGCAACATGCCATACAGCGTATGACACAATCGAATTATTGAAGACCAAGTTCGGCGAGCGAGTGATCTCACGCAACTGTGATCGCGAATGGCTACCTCGTTCGTACGACTTAACCCCTTTAGACTTTTTTCTTTAGGGTTACATTAAATCGCTGGTCTATGCCAACAATCCAGAAAAGTTAGAAGAGCTGCCGGCCAACATCGAACGCGAAATTCTTGGTATTTCGGCCGATTTATGTACTGAAACAGTTGAACATAGCCTCTAATAGAGTAGG
>JARJEC010145349.1:0-15564 GCA_030264575.1 Tachinus sp. AB-2021 | reverse complement strand
GAATATATCAAACGACGCATCGTATTTTAATTGTTGATTGCCATTAAGAAGGAACTCACCGAATTAAATTTTTCATCGGGTTATGGTTATTTCTGGAAGACGAGAACCTGCACCGAAAGTTTGAAGCAGCGGCAGCCATTTGCTTTTTTCCGCGACCGGCACGGACCACGTGACTAGAATGCATTGTACTAACCCAACTTTCAGCAACGATGTCATTGAATAACATTTTTAAAAGAATAGGCAAATGTTTGCAACACACCATGCGCTAAATCAGCTGATACCCTTCTAAATGCACTATCGACGCCACCTACATTCCGAGCGGGGTTATTTTAAATAATTTGTAGTAAGCGTTGAACGTATATGCATAACTAACCTCAATAACCACAATTTGCAAAAACGTAGCAACTAAAACTACTATAACTTTCGTGAAAACTTGCCTCATAACCAAAACATGCATTTAATTAAGTATTGTTAAGCCCGGTGTTGCTTCTATATGACTTTGCATGATCCGAACGGAATTTTACATGCTACGACATACGACGTACATTGAGATCGATTTTCCGATTGAAATAATAACCACTGGACAAAAGCAATTATACCGATCGAAGCGGCGCATTTTAATTATGAGAATTGCAATTAAGGAACTCACCGAATTATATTTTTCATCCGTTTATTTCTGGAAGAAGTGGACCCGCAACGAAGGATTTGAGCACCGGCCGCCATTTGCTTTTTTTCCTCCATTGAAGAGCAACGTGCCAACCTCGCATTCTCAAAATGCAATTGAACTTATTATTAACTAAATGCATTAATTAATTATAAATGCCAATGCAAATTAAATAGTTTTCAGTTATCTGTGTTTTATATCATTAGAAGCATCATATCACGATACATAATAAAATGTTCATACGTAAATTTGTTTCAGTTTTAAAAAAATAAAAAACTAATGTCCAAATGTAGAGTTTACGATAAGAAATTTAGACGAGCAAACGGTTTTTCAATAACGCAGCTTGTTGAAAGCCCGAAAAATTAATTAAAATCATTTTTTAAATGCGCCCGAACGTGCGCAACCAACATCGCATGAAATTGCTTAATTCCGATAGATTTTAAACGCGTGCGATGGCGATGCACTCGTCTCGCAACTTTCTTTATACGCAGTTATTTCTAAATATAAATTTAACTGCAATTTAGTGCGAATTCTACCAATTAAATACGATTTTATTTGCAAATTAGTGCCAAAAAGTAGTCTCGTTTTATCAAGGGGAGACGCAACAGTCGAAATCAGCAATGTTGGTTGCTTGCATTTAAGGGGCAACAATTACTATTTTTCTAATCGGCAGCGATTTCCGAATCAAAATAAAATTGAAATAGATTCCATCAGAATATATAATTTAATATAATGTTTAATTATAAGAGTAATACTATTTAAATATACAATATAAACAATAAACTATACATATTTTATCACACACTTTTATCATTTCTTATTTTTCTTGGGAGGCGGATGGTTCGGGTTTGGGGAGACTGCCGATATTTTCATTTAAATGTAAATATAATATTCATATAATATGTGTATAACGTAACCCGCAGCAATTTACATTTTCTTACTCAACGCTGGTTTCAATTCCTCCTTCTCTCTCGTAAAGGAAATGTCAATTGAAAAGTATCGGGGGGGGAGGTCGGATCGAGTTTTAAAAAAGTTACAATAAACGGGGGAGAAACAGAACAGTACTGCCAATGTACGCAAAGAAAAATTATTTAACGTCTTTTGTTTGCCAATCTCTTTCTCTCTTGACTCGTTTGGATTAATTGGGCGGGTTGAGCTTGCCGGCTAAGGAGCCCATGTACTCCAGCTGCTGCTTTCTGTGCGCCTCCATGAGGGCATTAAGTTCCGCCTTTTGTCTGTTCAGCATCTCCTCGAAAGTCTCATCCTGCGATTGAGGGGCGAGAAATGGAATTATTCGGTTTATTCGCAAGGCGATTGTTAATGAAAATAATCAAAATTGAGTTTTAGTGTTAAAATGAAAATTAGTACAACTAACAGGTTAATCAACTACTAAATCCGATCGATTTATAAAATTTTCCAAAAAAAAATATAAATCGAGCGGTAATGCCAACTGCAAGAAGCTACAAGAACCAGCACCCGTTCATATAGGTATATAAAATAAATGACAATTGCGTCTCTTACCACTTGGTTAAAATACGTTTCCAAGTATTGGAAAATCGGCACCACCGGTTTGCACGACGGCCGCCCACAACAACACCTATAAACCGTATTTGAACACACACCCGGCCCGCAATCGACGGCCTCCCTGCAAACCGAACCGTCGCTGGAACCCGATTTAGGACGGTAATCAAACAGCCGGAATTCGACCAGATCGTGCGGCAAATCGGCCCCCGAATGAACCGTATGGTAATTGTCGTATTCCAAAACGCGCTTCGTGTTCGAAAATAAATTCTGCATCGACAGCGACTGCTTCATTTTATTCTTTAAAATATCCGACGGGCTGATCTCCTTTTTACCTTTCGCGGTCGGCTTGACAAACGTGGGCAGCTGGGGGTGGTGCTGCTGCTGCTGCAGCGAAAACTTCCTCTTCCTCGGCACGGCTATTTTGCGTTTTTTGGCCTCTTTCGGTGCCTCGTCGACGAACGAAAAACTGATGCGATCCTCGATGAAATCGTAGCCAAACTTGTCAAGGCGATAGTCGATTTTGGCCAGGTCGGGGCCCAGCTCGCACGACTCGAAACTGTCCAGGCTGGTGTCGCTGTCGTAGCAGAGCTTTGATAAGTCATCGCTCAAATTCGGACAGGAATTGTTGATCGTTTCGTGAGTTTCCTCTTTGAGAGCAGCCGCAATGTCGGGCAGGCTGTTCGTCATGTCCTGCGGCGGATCAATCACAATCGAGGGTACCTTGCGGAACACCGAGACGCGGCGCACGTTCGACAATTTACGCGTGTTCACCGTGGGAGTGAACGATTTCAAATTTTGCACGCTTTTGTTCTTCGGGAGGATCGTTTCGATTTTGGCGACCAGATCGTTGAACGATAGCGATTTTTTTAGGTTGGTCGCGGGCGGCTTGGTGGTGCCGATTAAGCCTGTGGGTGACAATACGTTGTCGACTGCATGCTGCTACAATATATAAAAAATAAAAACACAAAAAAAAAACTACTGGACGGAAAAATTAATAATGGTCGGGTGGGGGTGGAAGTGAAAGGCAACAAATTATTAAATTAAAGATCCAAGTTAATAGATAAATTACAACGGCTGGGTTAAATACAATCGCGCTTCGTCTTGATTCTTTTTTAGTGATTAGTTACAATTATAAAAAAACAACAACAATGACAAAATAATAAAAGGGTTTGGATTAGTTAGCGATGATTTGTACCACTTACCACAGGAACTGATGTGACTTGGACTAAATCATCTGAAAAAGAAAACACTTTCTCAATATTTCGTAAATAATTTTAATCCATGTAATCTTTATTAAAAGATCTTTTCAAAATCCTGCCTGAAATTTGTTCCCAAAGTTGCGCCCAAATGCAGGTAGGTAATCAACAGATTTGAATGACTTACCTTTCTTTGGGTAGCTAGTTGCGACTACGGTTTCTAAAAGCTTTTCAAACGAATGATTAATAACGGCGGTGATGTCCTCGGACTTCTTTTTGCCGGACGTTTGCTGCGGCTCCTTTTTCGCGACGGGAATCTCCAGCTTGCTTCTATCCGGCTCGGTGACCACGCTCACCTTGAACCTGGAAACACGACGCTCTTTTTTGCCTCCATCGCCGGCCTGAGTGGGTACGGCCGGCTTCATGGGAGATTCAACCGCGAGATGCAGGCCTTCCTTGTTGGGTCCCTCGCCGGCGTCCGAGTGCTCTTTGACGAGCGGCATCTTATTGCCGCCGCCAATCTCGACCATGCTCTCACGGCGCGAATTGATCCTGGCAATTTCGGCGTTCAGATCGAGCTTCGGCTTTTCCAAAACCGGCTCGGTTTCCTGCACGGGAGAGAGCAGCTCCGAGGAGGCGTTCCCACTGCCCGACGATTCCTGACCGACAAAAGAACAATTACTAAAAATATTTACACGAGACAATCAGCGTTATTCGGATCGGTCCGAGCCAAACTGTGAGGAATGTCACATTTAAGCCGGATTCGAAGTGAAATAAAAATGATCGTATCGTTGAAGGAAAGTTAATCATAGACCTTGTTAATTCAGAGATGACGGAAAGAAACAAAAAGTGGTGGGTCGTAGATGACAAAAACAAAACAAACGTAAGCGTAGTTAAGTGGGTAGCGGAAAGTTAGTTATTTTAATTTTATTTTATTGTTTTTTTTTTTGTTTAATTCCATGGATGACACACCTTGTTTGAAGCGGTAACGGGCACGGCGGCGGCGGAGGCAGCATTATCGGCAGAATTCTTAGGGAATTCTAATGATACTAACGTTGTTTGCGGACTTAGTGGACCCTGCAGACATGTGCATTCAATTAGAGACAACTTCTACCGCAAAGTAAAAGCACAACCGATGCACACAAACGGAAAAAAAAAAACAAACAAACAAACAAACAGAAGGTGTGTGTGTGAAAGAGAGAGAGAGAGAAGAAAGAAATTGAAAGAGAGACAGAGAAACAGTTAAAGCGAGAAAAGCTCGTGGAAACTTACAGGTACCTGTCCGGTCATCGTGATCGACGACAGCTTCTGCTGCAAGCTCTGCATGTGAGCCGAGTATTTGGTATCTTGCGGGGTGGCCGGTTGGCTGCCCTGATTATTACCACTAAAATGACAATTTTTAAAATTAAAATTGTAATATAATAAATCAAATTACCTTTCAATAACTAGTTTAAGATTAGGAAGCGATTTTTTAGGCTCTAAAGGCTCTTGAGGAGCGGCAACAGGTGTCTCAACAACGGCAACTACTTGCTGGCTGGCAATGCACTGCAAACTTTGAACGGACGCTGATGTCTGCTGCAGCGGAACTGGAGGCAAAGTGGCGGGCGTGTGTGGAGTCGTAATGGGCAACGGTATGGCCATGCTGACCTGCGGCAGCGACGTCGAGTGCGGTATACTGTTGGTATATTGCGGCGCTGCAATTTGGGGCAAGCCCATGTACCCAGAATATGCAACAGCCGGTATCTGCTGCGGATAGACCGTCGCAATCGGTTTCGCCGTTACAACTGGCGTCAGTTGCGGCAGAGAGACCGCATGATCCAGAGCTAAAACAGCAACGCTAGTGACCACACTTGACGTGACAGCTTGACTTTGAGAGGTGAGCGGAGGAAGCGACGGCATTGAGGTCGTTACATGCGGAGTAACAACCGGCACCGTTACCATGGAAGCAGCGGTGGTCGGCACAGTATAAGGAAGACTAGTTTGCGAATAAGAAGCCTGACTAACAGGCTGAGATGTCGCATTAGTAACTGCAACGGAAGAAACCGAAGCGCTTACGCCACTCTTCGGTTCCAGAGATTCTTTCAATGAGACTGGCCCGCCCTGTTTCAAATTCTCCAAACTTATCTTAAGCTGTTCCAGCGTTATCATTTCCGGACCGCAAATCGGTTCGCTTTCTTTCGGCACAATCTCCATTGTAACTTCCGTGCCGCGCTCCACCTCAGTCAGACCTTTTATTTCCAACGGAACCGAATCTTTACGTTTCGGCTCAATTTTAAGTACTTCATCCTCAATTTTTATTGCTTCCTTCGGACTATCCACGGCCGTCTCTCCCGCCTAAAATGTCATTTTCATATGATTAGACATTTAAAGTCAAATATTTTAAAAAATCACTAACCTCTTTGTCCTTCGGAATGTCCAATTGACCGGAATTTACAGGACTAACCAAAAACCTCGATATCTTCCGCTGCGGAACCTTCAGTTTATTATCGCCCTTTGCCGCATCTTCTGGCTTAATTTCCGTCTCAAGATGCTGGGGCCGCTGCTCGGCCTTTGACTCGTTCTGCTCCTCGTCCGGCTCGATCCGCACGATCTTAACGTCGACCTTTTGCAAATCGTCCTTTTTCTGTTCGACGGTGACGCTGATGCAGCCGTCATTGCTGTACGACACCTGTGTTTGTTGCTGTTCCCCATACATTTTACTGTCCTGAACGTAGGTATGCTCCGGTGTGTACTCACTAGCCGTGCTCGTCTTCCTCGAAACCGTCCCGCTGCTGTTTAGGCTCTCGCGACACCGCAAGTTCTGCGTGATCTTTTCGGCAAGCGTCGTCTTCAGTCCCTGGAACAAAGCGTCTTCGATTTTCAGTTCCCCACCATCTTTCAAATTGCTGAACTCGTTGCTGGCGTCGTCTCGCTAAACAGGGAGAGTGCAATTAATAAATTTTGAACATTGTCAACAAAATCCGACGTCGTCATTCACTTACTGATTTGTAACGCCTGTGCGTTTTCCTGTGCGGCCTGGTGAGAGACGCGTGTCTCACCTGAGCGCACATTCCGGTCAAAATAATTAAAGCAGCGTAAAAAAAAATTGGATTGGATTAATATAAAATTTCCGTCGGTCGGCGCAACAGTGGAACCGTATTTTTGTTATTGCACGAAAAAGTGACTTCTCAAAATGTCAAAATGTGTATGTCAAATTTAATCTTAATTAAAATCTCAAAACATTTCTTAAAAAATTAAAAGCATTTAAATGTAAATGTCAAAGTCGACAATATTTTCTTTGACATGTCAACAATTAAAAAAATGTCAAAATATATATTAAAAATTATAAACATTAAAGAAAATATCAAAATATATTTAAAAAAATTATGAGCGTTTAAATGCAAATGTCAAAGTCAACAATTTTTTTTTTTGACATATCAAGAATTAATTAAAGAAATATCAAAAAACACTATACGAATGTCAAAATAAAGTTCCACCGCAGAAAGGAAGGTGCAAAAATGGCCTCACCTTCTGCACGTATCGCGGACAATGCGGGAGCTTGGCCGGGTTCTCGTCGAGCTGCTTCAAGACACCGTCGAGCTGCTCGGCGAGAGCCCGATGCGAGCCCGGCTTGATGCAATTCTCCTTGATCATGCCCTCGATGATGTCGTTGCTTTTCGTGTCGAGCCGATTGAACTTGAAGCTGATGGTCTTCTGCTTGTAAAGCAACTGACACTCAACCGTGCCGTCGGCGTGGATGCTCTCGACACGCAACTGCTTCGATTGTACACGTTTGGGCGAGCGACGATGGCCGCCGCACGAAGACATCGCTGGTTCACTTACTTGTTCTGTGGACGACAGATCGGTCTCGGGCTGCTGCTGGTCCGACTCGGACTTGGCCGGTTCCTCGGGCAGCACGGTGTACTCCACTGACTGGTACATCGGGAATGCTTCGGCGGGTTTCTGCACAACCTGCGGATAGACAAACGGCTGTTGTTGCATCACGTGCTGCAAATCCGGCTGGCTTATGTAGGAATCTATGCTTTGCTGCGAGCCCTGCTGCTGAAACTGTTGTATGTATTGCTGACGCTGATTGTATTCCATGATCGGTTGAGATGCCGTCGACATGCGGCGCTGATCTACGGTCTGCTCGTAGTTAGAGATGGGCGGCGGCAACGAAGCCGTCGACAGTCGGTGCTGTTGCGGTTGCTGCGCTGCCTGCTGTTGCTGTATTATGATCGCCATCTGTTGATCCATTTCGGTTATGTTCACCATGTCGTTTGACAGGCGATTCGACGATTGTTCAGATATGTACTCCTGTGCTTGTTGTTGCTGCTGCTGCTGTTGCACATGGTGTTGTTGGGGATCGTGGGCATTGTATATCATGTTCTGATGGTCGTAGGCAGGTTGTTGGATGTGCTGTTGTGGAGCAACAACAGGCTGGTGTTGTTGTTGTTGAGGTTGCGGCGGCAACTGTTGTTGGAGCAACTGCGGGATGTGTTGTTGTTGTTGTTGTGGTGGCAATTGCTGCTGAGGTTGCAACTGTTGCTGCGATAGCTGTTGCTGAGGCACCAACTGTTGCTGCGGCAACTGCTGTTGTTGATTTGGCAACTGTTGTTGAGATTGAGACAACTGTTGTTGACTTTGCGGCAACTGTTGTTGAACTTGTGGAGGCAACTGCTGTTGTTGTGGTGGTAAGTGTTGTTGAGATTGCAATTGTTGTTGCTGATGAGGTGGCAATTGTTGTTGTTGTTGCTGAGGAGGCAACTGTTGTTGAGGAGGCAACTGTTGCTGAGGAGGCAACTGTTGTTGAGGTGGCAATTGTTGTTGTTGCGGAGGCAACTGTTGCTGGGGTTGCAACTGCTGTTGTTGAGGTTGCAACTGTTGTTGTTGTTGTGGTGGCAATTGTTGAGGTTGCTGCTGAGGTGGTAATTGTTGAAGGGACAATTGCTGCTGCTGAGGTGGCAACTGCTGCTGAGTTTGCAACTGTTGCTGAGGTGGCAATTGTTGCGGTTGCAGCTGTTGTTGCTGAGGAGGCAGCTGTTGCTGCTGTTGGGGAATTTGTTGTATTAGCTGTTGCTGCACCACACCAGGTGGTTGCTGATGGTGTTGCGAAATTTGCTGCTGCACAATTAACTGTTGCTGCGGTTGAACAATTTGCTGCTGGGGCTGCACAATATGCTGTGGCGGCTGTTGGACAATATGCTGCGGCTGAATATGCTGTATGGGTGGCTGCTGCTGCTGCATTGGCTGTTGTGATGTTGGCTGAATGTGTTGCATGCCACCCTGCTGCTGAATGTACCCCTGCAATTGTTGCGGCTGCGCAAAATGCTGTTGTTCCTGAATCGGATGATAATGCTCATGTTGTTGTTGCTGCGGCTGTTGCTGTATATATCCACCTTGCTGTTGCGTATAATTCTGATCGTACTGCTGCTGCAACAACATCGGCTGTTTAATCTCATGAGTTGGACTCTGGGTGTGGGAATCATGCTCCAATATTTGTTGAAGCGGAGGCCGAGTGGTTGTGCTCAATCTGTGGTGATGCTCCTGCTGTTGTTGCTGCTGCTGCTGTTGCAAATCCTGTTGCTGCAACTGTATCAATTCCTGCATGTTAGGCGTATGCGTGACAGAATTTCGATGCTGCTGCTGCTGCAAGTCCTGCATGCTGGGCTGCGAATAGTTCATGGTTCTGTGGTGATCCTGTAGGATTTGCTGCTTCTGAAGATCCATTTGCGAGTCGATGCTCAATCTGTGTTCGGGCTGCACGACAGCCGCATTTTGTATCATATCGGGCTGTGAAACAGTCGACAACCTGTGCTGCTCCTGTTGGTGTTGCTGTTGTTGCACCTGCAGATATTCTGCCTGTTGCGGTTGATTTATATTCTGCTGTACATACTGCTGCTGTTGCGGATTGTGGACGATCTGTTGAGGGGCAGGATCAGCTGAACCCTGTCGTTGCATGGGATTCTGCGCATTTTCCGGCTCATAACTAATCTGAGGACTGTAATTCGTTTGCAATTGCTGGTAATTGTTGCCGGGCTGCGTATTTTGCTGCTGTATCATCGGCGTTTGATTGTTTTGGTAATTCGGTTGTGTCTGCTGCTGCTGTTGTTGTTGTTGCACAGGTGCCGTATAATTCGGCTGCACACTGCTCGGTTGAGTTGGTGCCACGACCGCACTGTAAGCGGGCTGTGCTTGGGTTTGGGCGGGGGCGTAATTTTGCTGCGTGTTATTGGGAGCGGGCGCCACATAATTCGGTTGGTTTGACTGGGCCGCCGGCGCAACGTAGCTTTGCTGGTTTTGCTGCGGCTGCTGCTGCTGTTGCGAGCTGTATGAAGCGGGATTTTGTTGCTGCTGCTGCTGAACAGGTGGAACATAATTCTGCGTAGATTGCTGTTGCTGCAGAAACTGCAGGTATTGCTGCTTCTGCGCCTCCTTTTCCTTCGTTATCTGAGCGATTTGTGCTTTCAGCAATTTGGCCACGGTCTTGGCATCGTCTTCAAAAATTATGCCCGATTTGGCCTTAAAAAAAAGTTATTAAAAAAAGCATTTTCAAAAAGGGCCCAACTCACCATTTCCTCGGCGATGACGTCGAAGCGATCTGTTTCGATATCAAACTCAAACTGTATCGCCTCATTCTCCTTGTGTTTGTGCGTACGCTTTTTAGGATCGATGACCCTCAACCTGAATATGACCTTGCTATCGATTTGATTGACCAGATCGATTTTCAGGCCGACATCTTCCTCGAAGAATGGATGCACGAGCAGATCCTTGACTTGCGGCCTGTCCTCCTTCCTCGGCTTGATGCAGCTCTCGATGACGTCCCTTACCTCCGGATTGGCCACTTTCTCAAAACTTGCCGGTTTCACACCCTGAAATAACCAATTTCATTAATGACATTTCGTCAAAACTGACAGCGCAACAATCCAACTTACAGAGATCACTTTCTTGTAAATTTGTGCGGGCCCGGTGCATTCCGAATAGGGATACTCGCTGGTCGCCATCTCCAGCATGCACATGCCGAAAGCGTACACGTCGACGCCCTCGTCGTAGTGCTCCTCATACATTTCGGGAGCCATGAATTCGGGAGTGCCAATCACCTTAAAATTGAAAAACAATCGATAAATACAGGCAACTGGATCTGCGGCAAAACGACCGGACTCACCGATTTGGCAAAGCTCCGATTTTTCAATGTCGCCAGGCCGAGATCGCCAATTTTCACCGAGCCAGTGGTGCCAGTTATGAAAATGTTGTCACATTTCAAATCGCGATGAATTATCGGCGGGCTTCTCGAGTGCAGAAAAGCAAGCCCCTTCAGAATCTGTCTGCACCAAGATTTCAGTACTTTCGGATTGATTTTCTTAAATCGTCTCAAGTACCTTGAAAGATGTGAAATTTTGAAATTAAATATTTGCAATTTCTAAATAATTACAATTATTAAAAAGAATTTTAAATAATAGCCGGATATGTTTACGTTATATTGAATACATAACCTAAAAATTTACGCAATGTTTACGGATTGATAAGCAATCGACTATATGCAACCAACATTGCGTCTCTTGGCGTATTGTTGGTTGCCAATTTTGCTCTCTTGATGCTATTTTAGTTGCCGGCATTTAGGCCATAGGCGCAATTTATAAACTATATTTTGTACAACTGCGACCTAATTTTCGCTAAAGAATTTTAAATTAAGATTACGTACGTTTTCAAGGTGCCACTGAGCATCAATTCGGTGACGAGCACGATATTTTTCTTTTTGGCCCCCATCGGCGACTCCCAATAGTTGTAGAAACGCACTATATTGGGATGCTGCAGCTTTTTCAGCATTTCCGCTTCCTCCCTGAAGCGCTGCCTTTCGGCTTTGTTCAATTTTTTCTCTTGCAGCTCGCACCAAGCCACAGCAACCCCGGTTTGTGTGTCCAGGCCTCGATAAACCGTCTTAAACGAACCACGCCCGATCTGAAAAAAAATATGTGCATTTCAAATGGTCCCAGATTTAATCGAAATTACAAACCTCCTCCTCGTATTTGAAAAACCTCCCGCAAGGACTGACGGCAATCGGTTTGTAAACGTCGTCGTCGTCCTCAACGGCGTACTCCTTATCCTGAGATTTGGGAAACACTATGACCGGCTGTTCGGTGGTGATCAGATCCGGGTTATTTTCCGCAATCTCGACATTGTGGTGCAGTATGTCGATGTTCTGATCGGTGATTTCCACCATCTCGGCCGTGTTCATCATGCTGAATATGTTTTTCGGCAGATTGTACTTGGCGTCATATGGCACCAGCTGCATCTCGCTCTGCGGGAAATCGGAGTCGTCATCGGCGTTCGAGTCAGTCTCGACGGGGATGCAACGGGTCACGCCGCCGTGCTTGACCGATTTCTCTTTTTTTTTCTTGTTTTTCTTATCGGCCACGATTTTGTCGACGCTGTCGGCGATCGAGGACAGTATCTCCCCGACAAAAATGTCGGGGTCGGGAATTTCCGAGCAGGAGTCGTGATACTCTTCATAATTTTCGACAAATTTCAAAGCGTCGATAATCGAATTCTGGCTGGGCGTCTGCGTTATTTTCGGAACGTACAGCAGCGAGACGATATTGCTAGTGGCGCATTTGACGGGCACCCCCACGTCGGCCTCTTCCTCAGGCTTCTGCGGCTGTTCGGCGGCCCGCTTCTGCGCTAATTCGATGCATTTCAGCCGGTTGTAGGTTATGAGGCGCATGGCGGAATCAATTATGTCGTTGATGAAGGCGCTCGCGAAGCTGCGCAGCCCCTTTTCCGAATTGTCTTGCGACTTGTTGGGGTCCTCTTGCGGCGGAAGAAGCGACAGCTTCTCGTCGCGTATAAAATGGACATTATCGAAGCTTTTGCGAAACACCGCCAGGTTATCGATGTAATCGTACGGTATGGAGGAACACGATTGAGTGCGACCCTTCTTGTCAGAATCCTCGGCCACTTTTGTGAAAGTGTACCGGTTCACTGTTGTCGTGGTCGTCGTATACCTAATAAAAAGCAAACAATCATAACCTATAATTGTGCATTTAATTGCAATAACAAACTTTATTTTACTTTAAATAGAGGGAGCCATGCTTTTGTTAATCCTTAAACAATTGAAGATTTTGACATAAATTTTTTTGCAGACTTGACCTTAATTCTCACAAATCAGCAACAATTTCCTTATCTCGACAAGTGATTAAATCTTGTTATTGTAAACAGTCGCTCAATGTTGCCAACGAAATTAAATAAACACAATTCGAGGTTAGTTTTAAATAATGTCCATTTAATTGTATTTTTGAATAATTAAAACTGTCAAAATAAATTCAACTGTTAAAAATTGTAATGTCGCAAATCTCACCTCTTATTCTCAACAGTTGTCTTGCTACTTTTGTTTGAAGCGGCATCGTTTCCGTTTTTCTTGCCGTCCTCCTGAGGCGCATCGTTGGCGGTGCCCGGACTGGTCGTCATTTTGCTGACGCTCCCGCTCTTCTTTTTCTTTTTAACAGACTGTTTCGGCTTAGGTTTTTTCACGTTTTCGTCGGAGGCGGTGGCAGCAGAGGGGGCGACCACCCAACCCTTCGAAAAGCCGGCGGCGGTCGCCGCCGGCTCATCGTTATCAATAAACTCGATATTGTCAAGGTGGGTGTGCAATGTGCCGCCGTTCCCGTTATTGCTGCAACCGCCGAGCGGGGAGGTGCGGCTCAACACGGCCGCCGCATCCTCCCCCGTCTCATAAGAACGACCAGAGGTGCTCGAGGAGGTCCGTTTGTGCGACTTGCCGCCCTGCTGCTCCGTCACAGATCGTCTGAAGACATTCTTCAGCGAACTGGGCCTCTCTCTGGTGCTGCTCGAACTGGCGCCGCTTCCTTTTCGGGGAATTGTTGTACTAGTGTTTCTGAAAGGGGCCAAGCGAGAAAAAAAATCAAATTTCCGTCTGGTTAAGAATAAAATGCAATTAACGAAACGTGTGCTTACCGAAAGATTCGTTAAAAGTGAACTTACAAGCTTTGTTCAAATTTAGGGCACGCCTGCCCCGTGGTTTTACTGATTTCGTGTTGGCAGCTAAAACAACGTCGGCTGGTTATGGTTTTCGGGGCTGCTGACTTCTTGCGGTTGTTCTCATGCCGGACGAATGTCGGATAACGTTTGGACTCGTCAATTTCCAGCTTGCAACCGGCAGTCGGTGGGCTCAATGGAGCATCAGCAGAGCTTTAAATTGAAAAAAACAATTGATTGGCATTAATCGAGACGCACGCCACTGCGACGTTTCAGGGGCACTGGCATTGACAGATTTGACAGCTGAATGGGGTTATAAATAAGCCCCATTATTATTATTAACTTTGCTGCAAATTGCTGGGAAGTGTTAAACCACAGTCGCAACGGCGTCTTAATAGGCCGGGTATTAATAAATACTGCCGTTAAGTTTGCTCTTTTTCTTTTTTTTTGGTTCTGGTCACCCATACAATAATATACCTCAGCGATACGCATATATAATTGACGTCGTAGCCGTTTCGAATGCTCGCAATTGGCACCACCCCATCCGCAGACACTGCCGGGCAGACTTACAACAATATATTGGCTACAATTTCGCCTGGAAATGAAAATAAACTCACATTTCTGTTGAATATTTGACAACCAACACCCTGCACGAATATTATAGGTATTTGCTATGCTACGACGCCAGTTGGCAGCACAAGAACAGATGCGCCAACACTACCACTGCTACCAACCTATGATAAGCAACAATTACGAGAAATAACAACGAATTTAATTAATTTTTCCATTCTTTTCAATTAAAATTAACTATAAATAGCATTAAAAAACTAAATGTTTATTATTTGATATAATTACTCCATTCAAGCATAATTTGCGCCTAAATGTGGGTAACCAACGCCGCAGAAGAAGCAGTGTTGGTTGCATACAGCTAATTGATATTTTAAATAAAACAAAAAACTTTCAAAATAAATTTTATTGAGCATGCAAATAATCACAAGGGGTTCTGTTGTGAGAATCGCGCAAATTTAAATCACATCCATATTTCACCAACATATCAAAAGTGTCTCGTTCACCATTTCTTGCAGCACAATGCAAAGCTGAGACGCCGCCGATCGCGCAAACATTCACATCAAACTTGTCAGCAACAGTTTCGATCAACTCCAAAGCACCGACACTGGCAGCCAAATGTAGAACCGTATAACCACAATTATTGACGGCAAATAAATCCGCACCAAAACCCAACAAGATTTTGAAAGCCGCCAAATTGCAGCTCAAAACCGCTTCGTGTAAAGCGGTATTTCCGCAACTATCCTTGCAATCGATGTCCGATATCTGTAAATACGGCAACAAATGCAAGTTGCCGTGCAATACGGCGACATGCAAAGCCGTACGTTTGTTTTTGGTCGACGAATACAAATCTAATCCGTGCTCGACGAGAATTTTTAATATTTCGCAGGCGCCCTCGCGACAAATCAAATGTAGCGCCGTCCAACCGTCCTTGTTGCATTGATTTAAACGAGCTCCGTTTCTTATTAACGTCAGCACCGTATCGATTGAATCCGATTGTATTTTGGTGCAAGCCAACATTAAAGGCGTCCAATCGGCCTTTTTCAATGCGTTCACGTCTGCTCCCCGCTGCAATAACAACGTCGCAGATTCGTTTCGAGCAAATTGAGCCGCTTCGTGCAAGGCCGTTTTATTATCATTATTTCGGCAATCGATGCATTTATTCGGATAATTATCGAGGCAAAACCGAACGATAGCTGTGTGACCCAATCTGGCCGCAACGTGCAGAATCGTATCGCCTGTCGTCGCATAGCGTATATCTTTCCAATGGACATCGGGATGCGATTTGTGAAAATTTTCGAGCGATCGGACGTCGCCAACGTGGATTTGTTTCAAAATCTCTTTCGATTCCGACTTGTTCATCTGTTTCATATTAAAAAATAGGGTTATAAAACTTTCATTGTGTACATTGAAGAGGCCTGCAAAAGATTTTTATGAGAAAAAGCTTGGATTGTTCAAATCTTACGTTTTTAATGCAGCTTCGCAGGAAATGTAAAGTTTTTTTTATAAATATCGCAGCATTTTAGTATTAGGAATTTGCAAGGATCACTCAAATAAGATCCGGCAGATGATGCTGCCGCTTGCATTCATTGCATTCAATGGGCTATTTAATGTTCAATATGATTGGTATTGATCGATATT
>JARJEC010145328.1:0-12692 GCA_030264575.1 Tachinus sp. AB-2021 | reverse complement strand
CAGTTACTTACATTGAGAATTTAGCTGATATGTTTACAAAAGCTTTACGTTATGATCACTTTGTTTAGTATCAAAATAATCTAAATATTTGTCAAGATTATATTAGTCGATTATAATTGAAACGATTTTTACAAATTTAGTATGTAAAAACTGTAAGATTAAGGCCCGTTTGCACCACTTTTAATTAAAAGTGACAGTTACTTAATCTTTAGTTAATTTTAACTTTCAGCTTAAAATAATTTACATTGCACCAACAATATTTAATTGTCAGTTAAACAACTTACAGTTAAATCAGGCAAGCATGGAAAAACTCGTATTAATATGATTTCACACTTCTTAAACGTTGGTGTAAACTAAAAATTACCAGAAACTGTTGGCGGTAAAATTTAATTATTTGAACCGATTTTAGTTGAAAACTAAAAGTTCTTCTTCTTTATTATATTATAATTTGATAGAATTTATTAATGTCCATTGAAAATTATATTTATATATCGAAACCGGTCTGTTATAAAAAATATACAAAATAAAAATAGAATTGTTATTAAAAAACAATACATCGAATATTATTATCTCATTTACATGTAAATATATAGAAATAGAACAAAGACCTCGTGTTCTGCAAAAAATAATATTATTTAGTTGTTGAAATGTCAGAATTCTGTTATTTGACATTAATTGACACTTTAAACTTCGGAATTCTGCTGTCTAAATTTAACCTGCAGTTGGGGTAATCAGCACTTTGATTGTGGTGCAATCAAATAACTTTCAGTTAAGACTTTAACCAAAGATTAAAATTTTAACTGGCAAAGGTGCAAACGGCCCATAACTGTAAGTTACTTACTAACTGATAATTAAATATTGCTGGTGCAATGTAAATTATTTTAAACTGAAAGTTAAAATTAATTAAAGATTAAGTAACTGCCACTTTTAAGTGACAGCGGTGCAAACGGGCCTAAGTGATTAATACCATCTGCTTGATAAAAATAATTTCAGTTTTTTCAATTTTTAATAGGGATGCTATTTGATTTATTTTTAAAATGATTGAAAACCGGACCAATTCGAAACACCTACTTAGTTTTCGAGATCAAAAGAAAATAAAAACGTTTGTTTGTAAGAATTCAGCAAATTCTTGTTAAGATATGTTTTTAATTCGGCAAATTCTGTAAGCAAATACAAAATATATATTGAAAATTAGTTCATATATACTCGCATAACACTGTTACATTTTGAAACGTAACCTATGAAATATAAAAATTAAAAAAACCCTCCATTAAAATAATATATAAAAATTTACGTAAATACAGTACATTACAGTTAGTTTTTAAATTTGCGTAAAATAAACGTAAAATGTACGTTAATTTTGTGCAAAATTTACGTAAAAAAAGTAAATTTTATGAAAAATGGCACTCATTTGACAATATAGTAGCATTTTTTTAGGAAAGACCCCTCGCCGTACGCGGCTTATGCTGTTGCCAAGCAATACGACTTGTATTGTTAAGACTCGCGCCATCGTGTTACCGCTAATTTCAAATGCCCTTATGTTATTACTGTTGAAAACAATCTAGACACAAACCCCTCCCAAGTTTTCATTCTCTGTACTTTTCGAGAACGCATTGTATGACAATAGAATCGTGCAAATTTGATAATTCTCTCAAATTAACCGACAAAACTAGAGAGAATCGATAAGACTTGCTTTTACAGAAATATGCGGTCAGTGCCGATGATACCAATGTCATTTAAAATCAATCTGACAATCAAGCTGTACTTTTACACATAAAATAGGTAAAAATTAGAAGATTGTATTTATTTTACATTAGATTATAATATATTTTTTGTGCTATAATACTTATTTTAGTAAGTAAAAGATAAATTAATATATTTATATAATTTTATATTAATATCCTGCAATACACACAATGAAGATTTTATACCAGGCTAAATTCTTTTTGTGGCTAAAACCAATTTCCCATAAGAAAATTATTCTCGAAATAAGGGAAATAAGAAAAAAATGTGTGGTAAATAAATTTGGGCCAAATTAATACCTGATTATTACATAAAAATGGTCCTATATTGGTTTTGCTGTAGTTACATAATAAAAAACATATTTGACAGAATAATTACTTTAATTAAAAAAAGGTTACAAATAATTATTTCTACGGGCTATATTTTTTTAAATTATTATTCCAAATTATAGTAATCCTTGTCGTTTTAGATCTTCATATGTTTTTCTATTTACCACATTCCCTTGTGAATCTTCATATTCTTCCTCTGTTTCGGGTTGCCATCTTTCACTTTGTTTCTGCACCTTTAATTTCTCCCACACTAAAAATTAAAATTTTGATTAAAGTAATGATTTGCTTATCAATAATTAGCAAATGTCAGCGAGTTGATGATTTTTATTTTTTCTAATCCTCACAAATTCTAATGATAAGAAAAAAACACTTAATTGATACAATGTTCACCATGAACATTAATATCCATATGTCATTTTGTATTGTATTATATAAATGCTATTTTAAATATGAAAGTATAAATACTAACAAGCTAACGCATCTTCAATTTGTGTCACATTAGCAAAATGTGCGGTATTTGGAATTCCTAAACATCTCATTCCATGTGCATGTCTCCACTCTGCAAAATGCCTTTGGAAAGCTTTAGGTCCTTTGTAAACATAATTACCACAAATTTCACAGTTATAACTGATGTTCAAGCCGTGCAATTTGTATAACCAATATGGAATAGGCTGAAATTAAACAAAACATAATTGTTAACAAAAAAAAAAAATCAATCAATAATATATTTACTTTTCCATCCCATCCTAATGGCAAATTTTTTGGATTATATGGAACATCATCGGCATCATCATCAATACTTTCCTCATCACTCTCTTCATTTTCACTATCATCTCTTTCACCGTCTGTTCTGGCTTGTTTACGTTGCACATTTTCTTTTGTAGCTGCTCTTTGGGCCGAGACAATTTCAGCCAAGCAATATACTTGTGCTTCCAAACAAGCTAAATCTCTATGTCGGGCTTGCTCCTTTTCCTTGCTCACTTTCCCTGCTTTATTCTTAGCCAATAAAGATGGGTCCAATGAAGTTAGACCTTTTGTTGAAAATAATCTTTGAGCTCGTTCTTCCAATGTTCCACCACATTTAAGCCCTAAAGCCATTAGAGCAGATTTTAAACGATCCAAACCTAAAGAGGCCAATTCTTCCCAACTCGAAAATGCTGATAGTTCAAGATGAGCTCCTACATTAGCTAAAGCAGAACCAGTTTCTTTCTAAAAAATAATGTTATTTACATTTTAACATTCGATAACTGATGTATTTACTCACTGGCCAACCCGGAATATTTCCTCCATCCCATTGATAATACACGGTATCACCTTCCTTCTGTAACTCAGAATCAAGATCCATAAGTGGTTGTATACGTTGTACAAACCAACTTAAGTATTCAATTAAGGTAAGCATATATTTTCTGTATTCACCAGTCTTTCTTTCCTTCGGAATATCGTACAACTGATCAAACATTCCCATATAAGTTATATAATCCACTTTCTAAAACAACAAATTATTTATTATAGTTTTCATAATACTTCACATACTTTTTTTAGATTTAGCATGTGATTTGGTTGTCAGATAGTTAGTACAATAAAAGTATAAAAACTTACTTCAATTCCTTTCAAGTTTATGTATTTCTCATAACACTCGTGCAAATCTAAAAACTTGCCATAACCTTCTTCGTCCGAAAATTCCACCAAATCTAAAAAAGAAATAAAAGTTAAAATGTCACTTGAAAACGAAAGTATATTCTTACTTGACAATTCTTCTGTAGGATTTTCTCGAGCCTTGGCTAGTTCGTCAAATTCCACTGACATTGGTACGCTAATCTACAAATTTAAGAAGTGTTAATAATACAGTGAATAAAGAAAAAATTTAAAGTAAGTTTTAATAAAAAAAAACAATTTTACATTTATTTCTTAATTAAGAAAGTAGACATAAAAACGGCTACATATCTGTAAGTTTGGTTATTTGTAAGATGAATTCTATGTGTCATTGCTTTAAGTTAGAAGATTTTTATTTTTCAAAATTTCTATGAATAAGATTAATTTTGCCAAAAGTCAACACTGTATAATGTCACATACATAATTAAAACTTAAAAATGAAGCCAAAGATTTGAATTTAAAAAATAAATGAAAAAAAATTGTGATTGTGCTTGGAACACACACAGTAGAAGTAAACCCTTTATTACGTTTATATTACAACTATACTTTTTTAAACAAATTTTTAAGTGTTCTAATGTAATTTTATTATTATATAATTGAAGCGTGGGCTCAAAGAACGTTGTAAAACGTAGACGCAATGTAATTGCGTCTACGTTTTAGGAGGCACAAAACAAAATAACTTTCTTAAGCGGAAAACGGCAAAATGACAAACTAAATACTTTATTTAGTCGGTCAAAAAATTTAAATTGATAGTTTTCTTATCTTTGTATTATGTGCCATACAATGTTATTCTGCAAAAAACTCGATTTTGTAAAATATGTGAGTTACAATGTTCTCACTCGCTCACTCCCTGTATCCCTACCCGCTCCCCTCAAATACTTACATTTTTAACCTGTCTGCTTTTTCACACTCTTATAAAAGTTTTGACTTCATAATGTGAAAAATAAACTTAAGAAATGAGATATTGCTTATTAAAATAATGAATTAATTATAATATTTTCTTACCTCGTTAGGATGTTTTCTATAAAAATCCTTGATTTGTTTCAGTCGATTATAAAACTCCTGAAACTCGTTTGGTCCAGTAAGAGATGCAACTTCAGATTTTCGTTGGCCATCTTTATCTTCATATAATTCCACCAATCTTTCAGTGTCATCTATGTATTTATCCAATAAATATTTTAAACGGTGATCAGAATTGATACTTTCACGATACTAAAACATTAGAAAAACAACATTAAAATACAATTTAATATACATGTGCAACAAATATTTCACTAAAGAACAAACATTTCCATAGTTAAATGGAATGTGAATAACGTATACAGATAAATGTAAGTAGTCTGGAGGAATGGTTTCAGCATAAAAATTCACATCTTGGTGTTGCACAGTGGAGTATTTGTACCTAAAATGTGGACAAAAGTCAAAATTAAAAAGTTCTTGAAAACGTATGATAATGGTATTTTTCTTTAAGATTAACACATCTATCAAACAGCAATCATTAACATTTTTTAATTCCTCCTAATACAGTCACCCTAAACTCGATAATTTTTATAACTCAACTTATATTATATTAAAAAAATATATTTTGATTATTTTTAAACATATACGAATAACAGTCGTATATAGGTACTAATTTTTTATTTAAAATTTTCAAATATAGGTGTTTTTGTCAATGTCTTGATCCTGCTCAGGCAACATATTTTTATACACATGAAGCTTAGACTAATTTCAAGTAGATGTCGTCAAAACATCTTCCCTCAACATCCCCCCATCTCCGTTTCTGCCATTTCTTTATAAACAACATTTTTTTTAATAAAAAGAATAGCCATGCAAATTGAATACAATAATTTTATTGTTAAATGAAAGCCTTTTTGTATTTTAAACAGTGGAAAATACTATTTATTAATGTTTAATAATAATATAAGATTATTTTTTAAATGTTTATTTTTTCTCAAAATTTTTTGTTTATTTTTTCATTAAATATACCTTCTTGTAATTAAATATAGTATTTTATGAAATTATATTGCTAAAACACAAAAAATAATTTTGTCCGCGTTTTTACTACAAAAACTCCACTGTGCATTGGCCAGATTGTGCACTGTTTTTCGTGAACCAAGCCATAAGAATCCATATGCAAGACAGAGAGAAAGACTTGAAAACTCAGAAAGAGTGGAATGAAGAATAGCTGGTTTACCATGGAATTAATCCATGTGTAAGAGAGTTGGAAACTCCGAAAGAGTGGGATAGAGAATTAGTTTACCAACCCTTGCTTGGTGCCATTGGAACTAAAACCCAGACAAGTTTAAACAAGAAAAAATAATGAGTCATCGTTTAAACTATTTACTTTTAGAGAGAAAGAGAGAGAGAGATTGAGAGTTTTGAAAACTCGAAAAGTCTGAGATGAAGAATAGCTAGTCAAGGCGAGATCTTACATAATGCCATAGAACAAAAATTTCAACAAATTCTTATGCAAAACTGTCAAATGGTATAAGAAAATTATTATTAAGCTCCAGGTTTTTGTTTACAACACCAATTGTAAAATGAGGTTATGACCCATAATAAATATCAGCGGCTTTCTTCAAAAATTAAAGCAAGAACCTGTGCTCCAATAGTCAACTTTTCTTCGGAAATTACACGGTTTACAAGTATTACATGAAAACACGTAGATGGCACAACACAAACCTATATGTAGTAGCTGTAGACCAAACCTACAGGTAGACCGCACAAAAAAAGAAATATCAAGAATCTTTTTACTTTTTTAGTATGGTCCAAATTTGAGAAATTAAATAGTTAATTAAAATGTTTAATATTTATATTGAAGGAGTCAGTATCAAAAAATGATATAAATCATAATAAACAATTAAAATTATAATACTAAACAGGTGGTACATATTATAGAGCCTTCTTAATATATACACAAAATCAAGAAAACAATTTTTAAAACGTTTTTTCCTTAACATCCTATTTTTTCTGCTTATGCCCTTTTGATACATCGCCCTCAATATAAATAAATATAACTCACAGTGGCTTTTTTGTGTAGCATCTCCTTAACCATAGCATCCACAAGACGCTCCCGTTCTTCATGATGTCTTCTCTGCTGCTCTAAAATAGTTTCCATATTTGCAGGAAATACTACTCACTATAAATGTAAAATCTGATGCAATTACTTGATATTGATTTCTAATACTTTGTACTTGATAACATGTTTTTATAAACTACACATAGAACTAAGAAACTTTAAAAAATCAAATCACGAAAAACGTCGAAAGACGATTTATTTTGACTTAAGAATTAGGTTATGAAAAATTTGTAGGTAGGATAGCTAAAGCATAAAGGTGAAGTTAACAATTAATGCAATATGAGCTGCGTTCGGTTATTCTGCCCCGAACACTTTTTACCCAAACGCACTTTAGCCGTTCGGAATTTAACAATATTTAATTCTCATCATTTTGCGGAAAAATCAATGAACCTAGCTTCTTTTGATTGAACAGATAAATGTGTTACATAAATGAGGTTACATTTTCATACTATATACTATACAAATATTTTATTATAAAACATCAAAACGTATTTCATATGCCATACCTCATTATTAAATTGTTCCGTAAAATAAAATAGATTTATTATCTGTTACGACGCAAAAACAAAATTCACTAGAAAATTACCTACAATAAAACACCAAACAAAAATTACTTAAAAAAAAACGTCCGGATAAAATCGTTGCAGTATGAACTGAAAATCTAAATTATTTGCGGATTCATGGCGGCTATTTTATCTATTATATATAAAAAAATCGGCAATTTCGGAGTAGCATACACGGACTTTACACTACACTAAACGCTCCATCTCGACAGTGTAATGCTGAATTTTTATCCAAGCGATTTAGCATTAAAACAAATGTAATATTAAATATAATTTTAGATTTAGACCTGATGCAAAGAATTTAAATATAAATTTAAGAATTTACGCATACGCGTGTTAACGGATGCTTGTGTCAAATGGACAATATTTGCAAACAGCTAAAGTGAATTTAGTGTAAAAAATGTGTTCGGTGCAGGACAAACGAACGCAGCTAAATCAGACACAAACGTCGGTTCACACGCGCATGCGTAAATTGTTAAATTTATATTTAAATTCTTTGCATAAATTCAGCAAGTCTATATCTAAAGTTATATTTAATATTAAATTTATTTTTAATCAACATTACTGCGCATTGCTCCTGCGAACGCGGCTATAAATGCAATGATTTCCGATTACTTTCATCATTTTACTCTACGTTATATGAGTCATCAAAACCACCTCTCAATGACCACCACAAGAAATCCACCAATGACATTTGACGATTCAAACCCCTCAAAACAGGAAATCGGGGGGAATTTGTGGGGGATATGGAATGTAGAAATGTGGAATGTTTATCATCTTTTTTTAATATCTTCAGATCTTGACCCTCATTGATTTCGTCCTCTTCGTAGTCTGCAATTCACATTTCATAACCTTCAACTGTTATATGTTTTGTAATTTGTAGTTGGTTGTTTTACTGAATTTGTATATTTTGTAGTTGTGCAGCTCATCCACATTTTCTCATATTAAAACTTAGTCATTGGTTATTAGTTTTTATAATTACGTTTCAATATGTCTCTTGCACTTAAGTAAGTATCATACAAACCATTTTCTTACATTTATAAAAATGGTAATTTTATTGTAGAGATGGTGAAACCTATATTACATGCCCTTATGATGAATCTCATCGCATATTGACACACAGATTTCAAACACATTTGGTAAAATGCAGGCAAAACTATCAAGATATGCAAGTGCAACCATGCTGTTTCAATTCAACTCATATTGTACCCATTGTTGAATATCAGGTAATAAACATTTTTAAATTTTATAATCTATTATTCACATTCAAAGTTGCTACCGGCGGCAACAATCAAATACAAACAAATGTTCACTAATCATAAGCGATATTATTCGTGGTGGTATTACATTGTTTAATTTGTCAATTACTCGGTTCATTTTGTTTCAATGAGACGCAGAAATCACTAAGGTGCATTGATCTCTTATGAAGAGTAAAACAACTATACATTTGATTGTTGCCGCCTGTAGAAACTTTGAATTTGAATAATTGATTATGTACTTTTTTACTCAATCTGTTGGAAGTTTATTGTCAGCTTGGCGTTGTAATACTGGTTGCCTGCATGATATTATATTGAGTTTTCCAGATGGATTTCTGGCTTAATATTCTTGTAAGAAAAGGCGTATAACCATTCACTTTGTCTTATTTATTTTTAAATGTTTTTTTTTTAACAAGGTATTATGGCTTTTACACAATATATTATAAATAGTTCGGTTTATTGAATTTTTATTCAGTCTTCATTAATGTCCCTATGAATTTATTGTCAATATTGCAACATTTTGTAATTAATAATTAATATAGGTAAATTGTTTTTGTTGAAAATTGAATTTTTTATATACAGGGTGATTTTTTAGCTCACCGATAAACTTTGACAAATGAAAGCACATGTAATTTTAAAAAAAAGTTCATATAAAACATATGTCGGTTGTCGATTAGTTATAGAGTTAAAAACATATCAAATAATAAATTTATTTATTTTGAAAAAAATTCAATAACCTGAATATCAATTTTTAATTTACTATAGAACACTGTTAATAACTGTATACCTACCTTATTTGGACATATTGGTTATCGTAAATAATCATAAAATCATTACTGACATACAATGTGTAAGTCTACGATCGCACGATGGATAGCCATTATGTAGCTGACCGATTGTAAAAAATGCTGGGCGTTTAAAAAACAATATTTTAGATTTTCATTTTACATTTTCATTCCAACAAAATTAAAAATAAACAATAAATTTAATTACCCTTAGATCCGTTTGCACCAACATTGCTTAAACCTTAAACTGGGCTTAAAATGTTAAGTCTGACTTATTTCATTGCACTACACCGTAAAGGGACACTTAGAGCCTTAAGTGGCTTTTAAATTTAAGCTATCAATATTGCGGGTTTAGTGAAAAGTTAACCTAATAATTATAATCATCTGTCTGCATCTGTCAGGTTTAGTACAATTTTTCAATATCTATGAGAAGTTTTCTTCGGTGCAATCAAATTAAAACGGAATGACGCCAAAATGTAATTATATATGGAAACAAAAAAGAAAGTACATATTCGACTCCTCACAGAGCAGGATTTTATTTGCATAGCATAAACTAAAGATTTATTTGCAGGAAGAGCTTGATAAGAATTATTATTTCTTTGGTCTGCTAATTTTTTTAATTAGTAATTCCTTTGGGGTTTTTGCATGATTCATGAATATTAATGCCGCTAATAAAAAAACAGGAAGGTTTATTCTACACGATTAAAATATGATTAAAATGTTAATTTAACATTCATTGTTGATGACATTTGTGTCTCCTTTGTATTATACATGTAGAGAGTGTATTATAAATATGTTATATTATTTTCTATCTAAGTGGGAAAATATGTTGATTGGCCATTTTCATTCAAACACAATTCAAAATAAACAATAGATAACTTTTAGAAAAATATAATAAAGTTGTTTCAAAAGATATAAAATAAAAATGGATCATGGCGTATAATATTCCATTTTGCGGAGCTGATTGAGAAGCCACGTGCGACTTCCACGTACAATAATGGGAATGAAATAAGAAATAATGTGTCTCATGTGTTAGTAATGCATGCGCTTGTTCCGTTTGTTTGGCTGTCTGGAGCTCAATATGTATGTGCGGCAACATCATAAAGGTAGCCCAGCCATACCGATGTAGCTACACTGGTTTTTTTTTGCCAATACAAATCCTTCTTTGCCTCGCACTTATGCATTTTCCTATCGTGCAGTTGAAACTTTACAGCTTGTATATAAAAAACAACAGACAGAAATTATTTTTAAAAAGATTTAATTAAAAATATCCTTGCCAGAATATTAAGCGGCAACCCATTTAAAAATTGTTTATTATTGTACTACCTTTCATAAAAAAATGTTTTTATCCCGAATGTCTATGAGGGTAGGTCATGCAGGTCCGGATCTTAGACTACTATGTGTGATTTACTACTAACGAATTATATATTATTATATCGCTCATTCAGCTGTAACAAAACAACAGGGCGAAGCGTGTTTGTATACGAGTTACCTCGTAGTTGGCTTCCACAAATAAGTTTTTGTTTAATACACCATGTACGAGATAATTTGTAGGACCTTTTTCCTAAAAAAACACATTCCCCATGCCAGAATTCAGTAAATGACCGTGGCTGTCAACGTGTTAAAAAGAGCATTTGCTGATGAACATTTTAAATTTAATCTTCACACAACTGAAAAACAAAACATTACTACTAGATAAGAAAAATACTGTTTACTGTATTCCTTGCATACTCCGTAACAGTAATTATAAGGTCATTACAAACAAAATTTGAAATATTGTGTCGGCAGACATAAATTGGATTGTCGTAATAATTTAACTAATACTGCATGAGCAGCCCATCATTCTGAATCAGAACATCATTTTAACTTTAGTAAAACTAATATTCTTCACATAGAAGTTAATTTGAAAAAGGATTGATCAGTGAGAGTCCGTTAATTTTAGGACCGATACTAATAATTTGAATTCAGCTTTCAGCAAACAATCTTTCTTAATTCAATTTGTAGGTTTTTGTAACATTCTTTTGGTAATTGTATTAATATAATTTCTTGGAGTGATTGTAAATAACAAACTCCTATGGGGTAAACACACTAATTACATAGTCAACAAAGTAGCAAAACAAATTTATCTGCTATGAAAACTATGAAGTACAATATCGCAACGCTTACTCACTACGGTATTTCACGCACAAATCCAATCTATAATATCATATGCAATATTGATATGGGGACACGCGTCACACTTAAATGACGTTTTTCGAATTCAAAGGTGAGCTGTGAGAATAATAGGTAACATAAGCTATAGGGAAGATTGTAGAGCACTATACATTAAGTTGGGCATACTAACCATGCCATGTCTATATTCTTGAATGTTTAATGTATATTACACATAATTCAAATCAATTAAGTATACAAGGTAGTATACATAACTACAGTACACGAAATGCGCATCATCATTTACGTCCGGACTTCTAAAGAAATCCAGAGATGGAATTACTATTATAAGTTTTTTAATGTTTTGCCCCTTAATGTTATAGAATTAAATCCAATACAATTTAAAACATATGTGAAAAATATATTATTACGAAATGCTTTCTATAAATTAAAAGAATTCTTAGAATTCGACTTTCGGTACTGACTGTATATTATAATACTATAGTATATTATAACACAAATATATATTAAAAAATAATTTTTATATTTAAATTTCGTTCTTTCTTTCCTTATTCATACAAAAAAATTGATAATACATGTACACTCACACTCGTAGTCACTTGAAAGTTAACAATTAATAAAAATAGTGCAGAGTCTGTAATTTTGTTTTTTGTTTTTCTATATAGCAATTTTAATAATAGGAATTGTTATTTATTTTTTTAACCGGAAATGCACAGGATTAATAATTAATTATCACTTCTGTACGATACTACAGTAGGTTATTGAGAAGCATATTTGCTGCATTAATAGTTATTGTAATAACTGTCCCAGACAACCAGGAATGTGTTTAAATTGTATTAATATTAAACTAAAATGTAGATTTATATAAAATTAAAATAAATACTAAAATGCCTGTTTTATTTTGAGTGCTATTTTTCTACAAAAAGACGGCAGTCGGACTTGGCCGTTAACTTATGTAGTAGTCGGCAATAATAATCTTAATTAGTTGACTTGCCAAAAACCTTAACTAACTAACTAACTGAAATTTTATTAGTTTTTTAAGAACGTTAATGCACAGCGGCAATGGATGGGTAACCTCTCAAAAGGACCAGTAATGCATACAAGTGTAGTTA
>JARJEC010145321.1:0-33204 GCA_030264575.1 Tachinus sp. AB-2021 | reverse complement strand
TATATATATATATATATATATAAACTGATGCATTCAGGGCCGGCGCTACTGAAAATGTCGCCTAAAACAAATTCTTTTGCCTATGCTAAAAATCAGTGATGGCAGCAACTTCACTGATTTTTAGCCTACGCTGAGCCCTTAGTCTAGAACCCGCTTATGCAAGGCTGGGTCGTCTTCTTAATATAATATCAAATGGTAATATTTGTATTTCTTGGGTTTTACCTAACTGTTTTATGTAAGTATGTGTGTGTTGAGTTTAAGCTTGTTACTCTAGAAATTTGCCTCCAATATCTAGAGCGCCATTAGTTGTTTCCTAATGACTAATGGTACCGGTAGTCGGGCTATAATCCAAAACAGCCAGGCGGGTAGATGGGTAACTAAAATTAAAATTACTGGTCTAATATTTTTTATGGTTCTTTAAATTACTGACTCCGTAGATGTAAATATAGTGACCCCCACCCGCCCAACTATTTTGTACCTAAAAGTTTTACACAAAAAAACCGCGTGAGTGCATGGATACCAAAAATAAAATTACCGGTAAAATTTTTTTTTTTCGTTTTCTTTTTAATTTACAATGTTAAACGATTTTCACCAATTTTCATTTACGTTTATCAAATTTTGCATGAGTTAGATATTTTTCACATACATTTTCATAAATTTTTTATCAACTTTTACATGGGTTTCAGAATTAATTTATTTTCATAGACTTTTGCCAATCGAGATTTTTTTTACATGATTTTTATAATTTTTTACAATTTGAACGTTTAAACACTGTTAAACGTACACTGTTAAAACTGTTAAAGCAGCCCTGTCTTCACCTAATATACGGCGGTTCACTACTGAAGGATTATGCGTATTTTGGCGCCCCTGAAATTTGCCGTCTGAATCGGTCGATTCATCGATTCATATAGCGCCGACCCTGGATGCAATAACACATGTTACTATTTTTGGTATCGCACATTTTTTTAACCCGGCCCCGCAAAAGCTTGCGCCGGTCCTGGTTGTATTTATCATATTTGTTGCATGTGTATGGTCATCTTTTCATTTTTTTGTGTCCCAAGAGGTTGTTAGTTTTAAATATTAGTATATATATATATATTGCTGAAAAATTGAAAATGCACTTTTGCCGATATATTGTGCTGCGTTTATACTGGTTTGTACTAAACACTAAAGAACAGAGAATTTGGCTTGGCTGAGTGTAAAAGCGCAACAAGCTATATGCCACTGCCGCTGTTCATATTGCCTCTAACCTGATAATTTTTGTGCAGACGTCAAGCTCGACGACCTGGTTATAATTTACTTCGTTCCACTTAACGTGGATTTGATCTTATGTTTACTCTTATTTTATTGAATCATAAGGATGGTTTGAACTTCTACTATGTGGTACTTCATTATAAGATATAAATAAAATAAAAATTACTATGTTTTTTAACCACTAAATTTATTTATTTATTAAAAATAAAAATAAAAATAAATGTGACTCGAGTTTCTACTTATGAAGGTCATTATCAAGTGACTTAAAAGGAGTAACATTTTACTAAGACATTTTTAGCTAAAACGGTATATTTTAAGGTCTATCTCCAGTTACTCCATAGCCCCTTCGTTACGGGACGCCCTGTATATGTTTGCAAAATTGAAGTAGGTTTTAAATTATTTAAATTAATTTCATAAATTGCCGGAAATCATGAACTTACGTTAGAAATAGAATCGTTTTCGATTTTTTGTGCAAGAAGTAGTTCCGCACCAGCTGGACTGTATCGTTCAAGGTCAGTTTTTGCTCTGACTACATGCATCAAAACTGTGTTGTGTTTCGCGATATTGAGTCTTAAGTAAATGCATAATAAATGTTATAATGATTCAAGTATTTTTCTTAGTGGTTACTTGCTACTTTATGTGCCCATGTGCCAGTGAACTGAGTGCTGACCTGATATAATACAAATTCAACAAATATATTAAATAAATGAAGTTGGAAGTCATTCTGTAAATTACAGTTAATAAATAGAAATCATTTAAGAAATGGGTGTGACGTAAATAAATATCATGTATAAACTCAGAAGTGAAACAGTTAAATAAAATGAATACAAATGATGCAGAAGAATCTTTTGGATGTTGTGCCAAAATACTGCATCCCTTCAAAAAAATAGTATCATATTTAAATGTGGGCCATGCTGTCCATCCAGTTGAACTGGTGAGTTTAGAACACAGTAAATTCATCAAAATAAACAATAAAATTAAAATACGAATATTACATTTAAAACCAGATACGTTTAAAAATCCAACTCTGATCAAAAATAATAATTTAAAAACAGCTGAAAAACGTCACAGTATTAATCGTAATTCTTTATCGGAAGAATATTGGTTTACTAGATGGAATAAACCATTAAAATCAAACAATTGTAATTGTTCGTTTAGAAAATCTCAACGCTACTCTAAACTATCCGAACAATTTAATCTTAAAGACAATGTTCGAATGAGCGATTTAATTAAAATTTCAAATTTAAATACTTCTTCCGTTAAAATTAGTAATATTGAATCGTTTGTTGAAAGACTGATACAAGATACGCTTTATGAAGCTTTTCAAGAATATTACATGATAAAAGATGCTAATAAAGTTAGTAGTGAATCAGGTGAACAACATAAAGGATTTATTAATTTAGCATATGAAAAGGGCAACGATGATCATGACGGCGTTGTTATCAGAAGGGATAAAATAAATGATTCTAGAGGATCTCATCACGTGAAGAATAACAATAAAAATGCCAATTGTAATCATACCCTTAAAAAAGTGGAAAACGTAAGTTATAAATATATTATATTAAATTCTATTTTCTTCAGGTATTAAATTATTGTTATTACTTGTATCATTTTACGTTCATTTTTTTAATAATTTTTATTAAAATCTATTTTATGTTTATTTGTTGCTTACTCCAAAAAATGTGATTTATCAATTTTCTCAACTAAGCTAATTATACAAATAAGATATTTTAATATAAATGAGCAAAATGATTAATTTAATTACGAGTCTGGAAGTTGGATGAGTGGGTGAACTCCCAAATGCACGCAAATGCGTTCTTAAATATTAATTCTATATCTAATAATGTTTACAATTCTTTAATTCTCATCATTTCTATGAACTTATATGTCTTCAGTTTTTAAGAACTTAACACTTCTCAAATTACATTCTATTTTATCTCTATGTTTTGTCCTTTTACGATACACACGGTTGAGACAAAGTTTTTGAGAATTTTGATTATAAAGTTTCAGTTAAGTCTAACAATAAATTTTGTAAGTAAATAGCTTCAATTGAAGTTTCTCATAATGACATGTACTCAGCCTCTGTGCTGAATAATGTCACTAAAACCTGTCTACGATCATTATTATTAGTCCAATCGGCATCAACAAAATCTTCTAGTGTAATATCTTTTACAAATCCATGGCACGGTTTGACACTTTTATAAACGGTGTTATCTAGTTATTCAACGATATCAGAATGAAGATCATTCTTTACTAGTGCTAGTTACTAGTTTGGATCATCTTCTTGGTCTGTCTCCCCAGTTTAATCAATATTTTACACCTAGGATCGTACTACTGTACTGTAGGTGTAACAAGAGAAATATTATATATGTATATATATGTATCATTTTGAATAACTCAGTATAAAATATATAACGTTGCAATGGCTTTTTGCAAGAAATTCATGAAGGATCTAAATAATAGATGTTTATTCTTATGAACAACTTTGTTTAAAATATAAAATAAAAAGGTTTTTTGCAGGAAATTCATAAAATATGTATGGACATATTTCCATTATTGTCAAAAACCCTGTATAAAGTATATAACGTTTTTTACAAGAAATTGAACAAACCTATAATATATAATATAATAAATAAATATAATTAAATTGTATTTCTATGTATCTCTCGTGCACAGAAAATCTTTATGCTAGAGGGGATTTTCATATTTCACATCGTTCCCAGTCTATCTCATTCGCTGACTGTTCATACCTTCACAACCAAAGTGTTTTTTCTTAAACCGTTTCATTTATTTTTACTCACTACCTTGCTATAAAAGATTCACTTACATGTTCCCTTTTCCTTTTTATTTCAACTTGTTCAACCTCACAATGTTTAACTTTATAATTTAATTCATTATATTCTATAATAAAAATATGCTTTGTTTTTGATAGTTGATTGTCACCTCGAGAAATTCTTGAGGGAATATGTTCTAACATTCTAGCATCATGTATTGGTTTAAATCCTTAAGAATTGAAAAAAAATTGTTTCAGTCTGATTTTAATCTGATTCTTTATTGATTAACTTGTATGATCGATTATAAAAATGAACAAGTAGTGGCAAATTAATTTTGTATTATTTAAAACAAATGAAAAAATTGTTGGAAACAGTTTTGTTTTTTTGTTTAAAAATATTTTTTTATTTCAGATACCTTTGATCATTTTGTTACATGGCATCGGAAGTACTGCAGAAATTTGGTGGAACATAATAAATACTCTGTTAGCTAAAGGCTTTGAAGTAGCTGCACCAGATATGTTAGGTCATGGCTATAGTTCGGCTCCAAAACGACGCAAATCATATAGATTTAAAAAATTGTTGGATTACACACTGGCTGTATTTGATCATTTTGCTCAAATAGATGAAAATCGTAAATTTATAATTATAGGACACTCGTTTGGGTATATAATATTTATAGAAAAATCACTGTCATTAAATAATATCCTTTATATTTGTAGGTGTAGTTTGGCAACAGCTTTATCGAGATATAGAGCTCAACAAATTGTACAATTAATATTAATTAGTGGTGGAGGCCCTACTGCATTATCTCCACCAGTGACAGGCAATGAAATCTCAGTATTCAGCTATTTACAATTATTAATAAGTCCGCTACTATTTTGTGGAATGAAAAGGTAGTTGAATGATAATAATTATTTCATTTTATAAAACAATAAATTAATTGCAGAAGCCTTTTTTATTCATCAAGAGGAAAACATTTTCAACCTTGTGATTCAGATACTTCCATACCAAAATATGTATTAGATTATATAAATGATGAGCAGAACTGGCCCGAGGGCGATGCAGCATTTCATAGACGAATATTGATTCCAACTCTACTTGTCTATGGTTTAAAAGATACTCAAGTGACTTTAGTACAAGAATGTGAAATGGAACGGGTAAGTTATTAATAAAGAATTGTATCTATAACTATTAAATGAATAGGTTAAATCAAGTCAACATTAATTGTGTTTAGGGCTTATACAAAAATCGACTTTTAAGAAAACCAGTTATTGAATGTCAGTATTATAATAAACTTGGTTTTTGAATTTTTAAAATGAATTTCTAATCTGATATAATAAATCACACATGTAATGCAGAAAGGCCACATCGCAAAAACTACTAAATGCTACAACATTTTCACATGTTTTAATATAACTTCTTGGCAATGTTTTTTTTGTAAGTAACATGGAGACACATGTGTGCAATGTTGCCAGATAGGTCTATCAAGAGGAAAAACTTTTTTATTTTTGATTTGTCAAAAAAATTTATTCTTTATAAAAATGTTTGTTTGGTTTTAAATTACTTCGATTTTTTATAACAAAGCTTACTCCAACGACAAAACAAAATTTAAAAAAAGTTATATTTTAATAAAAAATGCTTAAACACATCCACAAGAAGAATAATAATCAAAATTTTATTTAAAAAATGTCACCAACTCTCCATTACACTTAATTATACTGAAAATTGGGTCTCTCGGCTATAGCATGCTCTTATATTGCGTTTGTTAATATTTGCAATTACTAAAAATAATTTATCATACAAAACTACAAATGTGACTCTAGCGCAAAAAAATAAATTTTATCAACAAGACATACACTGCCGTAAGCAGATTATGCTCTGCTTAGTGCAGTGTTTGCCTTAATATATTCCAGCTCCGGTACTATTTTGATATTTGGTCCCATCTGTGTACCAAACATTTCCCTGCCTTGTGCCCAAGTATATTATCTTTGACCTCACGTGACGGTATTTCTCACAGGATCTTTGGTTACCGCATAATCTAAGCAGTAGATTTTACCTCATTATTAATGCTTTTTCTCATTTAATACGTTTATTATACTTGTTTTGTGTGTCTCAAGATAAGAAACGTGTTTGTTTATCTGTAGCCTGTACGCTGCTTGCCTTACCTCAGCACGACTAGCTGAAGTGGTGGCAGTACGAGTTGTACTTCCATGATTGCTATGGGCTTCGTTCTCATTGCTTCTATTATCAGCTAGGCAATAATAATCTCTACAAACCTAACTTAAATAACTAAAAAATCTATTATCAGCAAACATGCCATCCTCTGTACTTTGCTTAGTTGGTGATTTTTTTCACCAATTACGAGTTACGTATATGATGATGGGTCATATTTCCACCGTGTACAGCCATCTAGTCATATTTTTTTTAGTCGCCAAGTGCGCCTGACCATCATTTTGGTTGCAAATAGCACCTGTGTGGCTTATTCAATCACGTTTTTCAAATGAGTCTGGAAGGTAAGTCTGGTGGCAAGCGTAACATTTAGAAATTTTACTTCTTTTATCATTAGGAGTGTAGTAAAAATACATTTCATCTGGATTCGGTGCTTCAAATAACAACTCGGAAACTGTGTATGCAATAATTCTTGCAGAGTATTTCAACCTGTATACTTTTTACACTTTTGTCATTGTTTCCCGTGAACTTTTTGATTAAGCCTCTTGAAGGAGAGAACATGCGAGTGCGCTCTCGACGCCCTCGCAGTATTTTATGCAAGAATCTCTTTTTTCACAGTCCTCCTGTGATAGTTCTTGCCCCGTCAGGCTTCCTGTTCCACAAAGTATCTTGTTAGTGGTGAGTTTTTGGGCAGCTTCTTTCAAAAGCAGTTCTGATGGGAGTCGACAATCAAATCTGTCATTATCTCCTGGTCGTGTGAATTAAATAAATTTGATTTTTTAATTATTTTTATTTGTGTAAGTATTTGTTGTTTCAACAATTACCAAATCATAACTAACTTAATATTATTATAAAACTAACTTATATACTATTTTATTGATAACAAATCAAAACCATGCAAAACAGAACGTGATGCAGCTGCATCCTTATCGAGAAAGTGCTGCATCGCAAATTCCAAGAGAGAAACGAAATCCTCGCACGTTATCTATATGACTTGTGCAATTCTTACTACTTCTACAGGCCACATTTTGACCAACTTGTATATAGATCTTGGTCGGATTTTCTAGGGTTTCTATTTACCAGAAGCAGTTGTTCGGCAGATTCATTACTAAATCGGATGTATGTATGGTCAGGCAAAGAAGATTTATGCAGCACAAATCATTGTTTTATCATTTTACTCGCTTCCGATTAGCTAGTGTGAGGGCAATAACTTCTTTGCGCGACACATTCCGAAACATTGGTGTGTTATCTTTAGTTACTATATTTTAGTTTTGATTAAATATTCTAGGAGTTTTCTATCTTTAGGTTAATGTCCTCGCTCCCCAGGCTATGTGGTGTGCTTTGGCACCATACACGAGAATGTTGGATTTTCTTAGATGGTGTAATTGCTCAAAGGGAACCGCATGCGAGAATTATCTTCTTCCTGTTTTTCTTCTCTATTATGGCTATCTTAGCTGTCACTAGTTCTATCAAACATAGGTCTCATAATAGAATTACGTTAAATACAGGGTGGCGTAGACCAATGAACCACATTTGTAAAAGGTGGTAGTTAGGGAAGGTCATTCTGTATCCTAAGATGGGCTGTTTAGTTATCATGATGCGCTTTAGTGCTCAACATTGTTTGTTTTTCATTCATTTTGCTATATTTGCTCGCTATACCTGAAGTCAAAAGTATACGTTGACAAACTACGCACTATTCCGGATTTAAAAAATAAGCCAAGCCATGTGACCTGAAATTGCAGCAATTCCAGTTGAAATATTGGAGTATGTGATGATGGTTTAATAAACATCTGCAGGAATGCGTCCCATTTAATTTTTTGTCATAATTCATTTTACTTCTGTATTACAATAAAACTTTCGTTCATGAGCCACAAATTGTGATTTTTCATTACGATAACTTATAAAACTTAAGCTACTTTGTCTATTTCATATGTGGTCATTTGGTCTTGCCACCCTGTACATGTTTTTCTATGGTACATGGACTAAGGCTGCATGATGGTTGGGCTGCAATCAGCCGTGTACCCGGTATGCTTAAACCTTTTTTTCTTCTAACTATGAATCGAGGGTTCCTGGACAAGGGCTATGCTTTTGCCACGTTTAACAATATACGCTCCGAAGGCCAACGAAGCCGCCTTATAGTGATGTAAATTGATTTACACAACTTTTAACATTGTACTCACCTCTTAGGTTTCTTTGACGATTTGGGAGGGATATAGCATGGAGGTTCAATGTAAATTTTTCCGAAGATTCTTTATTCATAATAAGGCATATTAAGTTCCCTTGAGATCTGGCTTGGAGTGTACCACTTTCCAGGTGTTGTACTGCCTCTCTTAGTATCTGTCGATGTGCTGAACAGCCATTTCTTAGTTGGGTCGTCTGCACACGATATTTTTACGTATTCGTATTTGTATGTACATTGCATTCCTGATAGCGGGGCGATTTTTGCCCTTTTACTAACTCATCAATTCTGCCTAGAATGGCTATTTTGGTGGATTCTGCCTCCTCGGCATTGAGGGAATAATCGGGGTACTGTATTGTAGTTATTGCCCGTCAAAGTGTCCCTGATGGTCGTTTTTGAGGTTCTTTCATTTCTCTTACTCCTATTAGCCGGTCGCGTTAGCGATGCTGGCGTGTTGCTGGACTTATTTTTACAGTTCATGTTGTGATGTATTTCAAAAATAGGCTATTAGGACATAAAAGGAAAAAATGATCAAAACGTTATTTGTTATGAAAGTTTTGAGTCGCTAGTTTATTCCTTAGTGCATTAAAAAATCATTAATAGTTAAAAATTGAAGGTAGTATGCATCACAGAATGATTTAAAATGATGTTCGTCGGTTGGATTTGTTCTCAGAACAAATGAAGTTTTTAAAGAAAAGGAATAAAATAATCTTTTTTATGTCTTAACAGTTGTTTATTATATCTTAATTTTAAGGATTTTTCTAAGCAAACACTGTTGGTTAATGTTAACTACATGTTGATGTTTGTTTTTTAAGTTTTTTTTTGAGTAAGTTAGTTAGGTAATCGATTCAAGCCAATTGATTTTTTCCTGTTCCTGTTGTCTTTACGCGGGTTGTTTAAAGCTGCGGTTGTACAATAGCCTCACAACGAGAGGAGAGGAGCGTAACGTCTCCGCTCCTTACTTCTCGTTCCCGGTTTACGGTGCGGAACGGGAACGGAAACGAATTGATGTTGGCTGCACAATTTGTTAAATTTCACATTTACTCAAAACCACGGGGTATGGACTAGGGTGGGCAGGGTGGTTCCGTGAAACCTTTAGTGGAGGAAACGGTTGTATGCGGCGCTTGTGCTACTAACGGAAACATTTAAATCAGTTTTAAATTTGGCGCTGTATTATTCCACGCGCATGCTCACTCCTGTTGGCGATATTAGTTGTAACGCGCATCTATATATAATTATCTATGCTCAACACACGGAAGACGAAACATCCGTCTGCGACACAGCGGCGGCAGAGCCCCTTGCTGTATGATAATAATAGACGTTCATGTGTGTGAATGTACTCACGCATTCGATTAGTGTGTTCAGGCGCGCGATTCTCATCACTCCATTTGAAAATCTGACAAGCCACACTTCACCAGAGTTCTGCCAGGTGATACTTATGGATATAAAGAATTGAAGTTTCTCGTTGCCGCTTTGTTTCTGTACCTAGTCCACTTTTGGTAAGTCTCATGATATTATTTGCGTTTTTTGTATAAATTGAACATTTTGTTCTTTGGTAGATTTCATAACAAAAATTGTATTTTTTCTGTCATAAGTTGAAATATTTTATAATTATTTTTAGTAAAATTACCATTTTTACTTTTTAGAGAGTTTTATTTTATATACTACAATATTTAGCAAATTTACCCACGTCGCAGACTGGTTCATATTCCGTATTTCGTTGGCCAAAACTAAAAAATAACGGTTGCATGTTTTTTCAATGCATTTTTGTAGAAAATGCTTTGGCGCAATCAAATCGCAAAAGAAAAAGTGAAAATATTGTATGCCTTTTGGTCCACGACGAGTCATAAGTTTACTCTATTAAAATCACGTGCGCGGCGCTGTCAAGTTATGCAGTGTTTGAGAAAAGTAACAATATAATTATATACACTAGACCGTTTTCAATTTAACAAAATGGAAATTGTCACTGAAGGTAACAACAATTTTATATAGTCACATTTCTGAAAATGTTTTTTCTTGTTCGATGAACCTTATGCTGAATATGCGCTTGATTTTTATAATTTTTTGTGTTTTTCTGCTATGTACTAATAGAGTTATATTTTTTTTTTGTCTACATATATCCAAGCTTTTTCAGGCAATATTCACACATATCTATTAATAAAATATTCTAAAATTAGCTTCTCGTTTTTTGCCTCTTCGGAAATATTTACAATTTAGTATTGCAGTAAACTAATTATTGATCATTTGTATATCTAAATAGTAATCAGCGAGCCCGAAAAGTCAATTTTGTAATTTTGTGACAAGGTAACTATTTTTTGAATAGGGCTGCTATTTTGGATCCGCCATTTTGAATTTGATATTAAATTTGTGATCAACGACCTCAAAAACTTAGTCAAACCGATCTTCAAATTAATATTCACTTTTCGAGTATTGGTTAAGTTTCGGGACGTTTTGAACCACTTGCGCCGGTTGACAAACACCATACATCAAGCCATTATACAGATTATAGAACATAAAAAAGATGTCATATTCATTGCCAATGTTTTAATATTAATATTATGTTGTTTAATTAATATAATTATACAATACTTTTCTTTTTGCAGACAATCCCAAGAGCATTTTTAGAATTAATACCAACAGCGGGCCATATGTCTATTTTAGAAACACCTGATCAGCTGAGTCATATGATACTGTGTTTTGTAGACTGGTGGTCGCGCTAATTTTATTAATAATTAAGAAGTTCAAATATGTAACCCAATCAGTGATTATTAATTCCATCCATAATTTATTGTAACATGATGACTGAATAAAGCAATCGTTTTTATAGAAATTATATAAAATAATTTTGATTAATTTATTATACTTTATTTAAAACATGCTTGAAACCACAGCTACTTACTTAATTGGATGGAACGATAATCCGGCTGACATAACCAATTCTATAAGGCAAAGTATTACAGAATCGATACGTAGGTGCTTTGGTAAGTACAAAAATATTTGTTTTCCATTTACTATTTGTATAGCTTGAAGTGAGGTAAACCAAAAGGAAGCTGTTTTATTTTTTTACTTCGGAAATCACAGATATTCTTCTTCTTACAAATTGAGACTGGGGCATTCGGCTCTGAACCGCGGACGGAACGAACGGACGTATACCAGGTGCAATATTCTCTGAGTAAACCTTGATTATTATAATTCTTCCTTATATTCCTAATTATAGTTCCTTTAACAATTTCGGGAGTGAGTATTTATGTTGTTAACTGAGATTAACTGAGACTAGGTGAGCTTGTCTGGGCGACGCTCGGACAAGCCACCATCGGTGGTGGTGAAACCATCTTTCATTATGTTGGATGATAATAACCTGCAACATGATAAAATTAAATCAGATCATAATTGCCAAGCTAGTCAACCAATTAATGCGTCTTCAATAAATAACAAGACCCCACTCGTAAGTTTATTTATTTCGCTCCGTATCAAATATATACAGAACCAGGCGCGGATCAGAGCATAACCCCCTTTTCGATCGGCAGCAAATTGCTTGAAGCTAAAATTCCCTCAATTATAAAAGTGGAAGCTAGAGGCAGAAATAGGGTTGTGATTATATTCTCCAAATTTCGCGAAGCCAACGAATACTTAAATAGTAACTTCTTACCTGATAATCAGTTAAATGCGCTCATCCCCTCCCACCACATCTCATGCAAGGGACTTATAAGGGGTATAGGTAAATCATTTGATGTACAAGACATCAAAGATAGTGCTAAAAACTCCCTTAATGTCGAAATTCTTAGAGTTGAGCGTCTTGACTGAAAAGTGGATAAAATCGACGAATCAGGATTCACTTTTAAGCCATCCGCCACCATTCTGGTTACATTCAAAGGACATATCTTACTCAAAGAATTATTTTTTAACTTTAATTCCCTGCCCATTCACATTTTCATCCAAAGAGTCATACAATGTTTTAGTTGCTTAAGATATGGCCATACCGCCAAAGTATGCAAAAGTAAAGAACTTAAATGCGTCTCCTGTGCCGGTTCACACAAAATAGAAGCTTGTCTATCCCGTAACAATCCTTGCTGCATGTATTGCTAAACTTCCCACTACTCGAATGAATTTAAATCGTCTTTCCACTCGGCCTCTCTTTTTTAATACTCTTATCTAAAGCAATTCTCTCTACATCTTTTGCTACACTCGGTCCGTGAGCAGCTGGATTCCGGCAGCGACTCATCCAGAGAAAACCTCCATAAAAGAAAGAGACCTAAACCTAAAACACCGGAAAAAGACCCTTAAGGCAATCTTCTTTTATGAGATTCTTTCTACCCCTCCCATCGGCTCCATCCTATGATGTACTTGCCTATCCCCCCACAAATCCAACAGCTTTTTCTGATGCGACTTCTATATATAACCTCATCGATACATCAATTAAAGCAATTAACCATCTGGCCTCGGTCAACCCCAATGTTTCTTCCCCTAATGTGGTAAACCTTCTCACGATCCTCAATAACCTTGTCCCTTGTTCAAATCATGAATCATACGTCGATACGATTGGTTAGTTGAAATATCCAATCCGGATATAACCAAAAACCAGATTTGGAAAATTGTCGCAGTCACCTTGTGTGAAACTTGGTTTCGTCCAAATTCTTCTCTATTCCTCGCTTCAGTTCCTTCTATAATATGAGAGAGTTTCTTCCTTTTTTAGTCGAAAACTTCACGACAAATCGTTAACTCCTATTTTCAATGCCCCTCCTATTCAACTTGTGCAGTCTTCTCAATTTGACATAACCATACTGTCCGGATATTGTCCTCCTAACCGATCCTTGAATAGAAGCCATGGACTCACATTTTTGACTCACTACATCCCCCCTTTACAATAATAGGAGACTTCAATGCACATCATCTCCTACTTCCATAGCCGCAACGGTCTTGAGTTGGAAGCGACTGTAAACTCCCTTGGCCTTGTAATATTGAATGGCGGTCGTCCAACCAACCTAGCTCAGAATATTATCGATCTAGTAATAATATCGGATCTTGCACTTAAAATTAAGACAGAAACCCTCCAGGACTCGTATGGAATCATTTTTCTATTTTGATTGACATTTCCTCAAACCTTCCTCCCGACAAACCTGCTAGTCCCTCGCATCTAGTAAAATCAAAGCATATAATCTGGCACAAATATAGAGAATGTCTCTTGAATAAGTTTTCAAATAATCATGCCCCAGATTACTCTAGTCTCGAAAACTGGCTTGTGGATGCAGCCGTTATTTTCTTTCCTCCGAGTCCTACAAATTTCCACAAACCACATCGTGTTCCCTGTCCATGGTGGGAAAAAAATTCTCAGAGGTGGTCATTAAAAGAAAACTTCTTCGCCATATTTAATCAAACAGGGAAAATATCCCATCTAGTTGCGACAAGAAAGGCAATGGCCGAAGCCAAAAAACTTATTCTACGTAAAAAGAGAGAAAGAAGGCTTCAAATAATTTTGCAATAGTCTAAATCATACTTCCTCCCTTTCGTATGCCTGGTCCACTATTCAAAAATTTAATGGAGTTCCTAATCCAATGTCTCTTATTCGTGACAATACATGGAAAATAGAGTTTCTCTCCAAACAAGCTCCTTCCTTCGTGCAACAATCTTCGGTGGTTATTTCATTCAATGTCATCCATGCCTTTCCGCACCCCTAACAAATCCGATCTCGTTAGAAAACTTAATGTGGTCTTAGCTAATAGGAAGGACACTGCTTCGAGTCAATACAACATCTCCTATTCAATGCTTAGGGAATCGCCCGCCTCAATGAGAGACCACCTAGGCCTTATATTCAATAATAGCTTACACGAGGGTGTAATTCCTGAGAGCTGGAAAACGTTTAAAATTGTTCCTATCTCTAAGGGCGGTCTCACTGATCCCATCCCTAGTTATAGGCCGGTGCGAATCTAATGGCGAATTTCCAGTTTCCATTACGGGTTTTAGAAAAGGTCACAGTGCATACGAAAATGTAACCTATTTATACTGCGAGATAATCCATGCTCTAGCGTTAAACAAATGCCTGTGGGTCTGTTTTCTAGATATTAATAGAGCTTTTGACAACGCAATGCATATTGCTCATCTGATGGAGGTCTTGAACGGTCTGGGTATCTCTCCACTCCCGATTAACATAATAATTGAACTAGTCTCCGAAAAAAGACTATTCTTAACCAGATCCCTACCGGAAGATGGTCTTGTTACGTCATTTTTGAGTCTTGCTCAGAGTAGTCCCCTTAGCCTTTTGCTTTTCAACATATACATAATTGGCTTAGTCACGTCAAAGTTGGCTCCTTTGCAGATAATTTTTATATATACTCGGCAGGATACTTCCCGATTAACGTTGTTCAAGATGTTGTTCTGGCAGAAATGTTTAGACGTCTCTCTGACAAGAACTTTTAGCTATCTTTAAACAAATGAAAATCCAAGAATATTACGGGATCTACATGAGAAGAGGTAGATCTCGTAATATTCTTGATATTGTTTGTCCTATGATTAATAATGTCACTATAGCTCGGGTTTCCTATTACAAATTTCTGGGCGTAAAATTCGATGATAAATTATCATCAAGGCACCAACGTAATGAGATGTGTGTCGGGTACAAATTAGGTAGTGATCCGGAGATAATACTCTCCTACTCTTCTCTTCTCTTCTACAAGGCGATTGTACGATCTAGATTTGATTTTGTCTCAAATTTATTTTCGTTTTGTACTCGATCCTCCATAACAATTCTGGAAAAAATTCAGAATAATGCAATGAGAATTTGCTTGGGAGCCATGAATTCTACCCCCATCAACGTGCTACAGGTTGAGTCCGGCATTATGCTATTAGATATAAGAAGGAAATTATTGGTCAAAAGATATGTGACAAAATTGACTTTTCTACTCCAGCTACTTGAAAAAGAGTTTAGAACTATGGCGTAATCATGTCTCCTTAACAAGCCAAACCAAAGGATTGAAATATTTCGGCAATATCAAAAATGAAATAAATGTAAATGCCTGCTTTAAAAATAGCCCCTTTCACAATAAATAGGAAATTAATCTGTTTGGCCGATTAAGATCAGACTACTTGAGGAGTTCATTGCACCCGTATCGGATTAATGTAATTGACAATCCACTCTGCATATGCGGAGAAGTTGGGACAATAGATGACTTTTTTTGGAATGCCCACAATTTACAACAGCGGAATCGAAATTGTGGCGCTTCATTATGTCTCATAACATTGAACTACCGACAAATATGCAGCTACTAATTGCTTCAAACGATCACCAAATAAATCGTAAACTTTTAGAATACATTAAAGAATTAAGTTTGATAATATAATAACTCGCTCCCGCACTTCCTTGAAACTACTAACTCTCCCCCATACCATGTTCTGAGTTATTTCAATGAAAAACGCATTTTTAAAATTTTATTTATTTAAATTCCATGACTACTTTGATTGTTTACTAGGATTAGATAATCTAAAACTAATTATTGCTATAATAGACTTAAACAAAAATTTAATTATAACACTATTATGTAAAATTAAACTAACTTTCCACGAAATTAATTCTAAAATTTTAAACTATTGTAGAAGCAAGATGTGAACAAGTTAAATGGATTAATACAAAAAATATTAAAGATGGACAAATTATAATTCCTTATACAAAAATTAATACATTAGAAATTCCAGAATGCATTACTAATGTTAAAAATTATCAAGCTTTATGCACTATTCTGAACCCTTTAGATTCTCAAGTTTCAGTAAACTTAGAACCAATATCAGTGAAGGAATTACTGATATTGGTTCTAAGTTTACGGAACTTGAGATGATTACGAACTAAATTCAAGAATATTATTAAACAATATTCAGTATAATATTTTTCAAAAATAAAAATTGATTCTTTAATTAGAATTAATCACATGAACATTGAAGAAAAACAAGTCATTATAAAACTTGTCAAAGAATATTCGGATCTATTTTATTCTGATAATTCAGACTTGAGCCTCACTAATGAAATAAAACACTCGATAGATACAACCGATGAAATTCCCATCTACACTAAATCATATAGATATCCGGAAATTCATACACAAGAGGTCAAAAAGCAAATAAACAAAATGTTGAAAGATAACATTATTCGACATTATAATTTCCCCTGGTCTTCTCCAGTTTGGGTTGTACCAAAGAAATTAGATTCTTTTAACGAGCGTAAATGGCGAATCGATTATCGCAAGCTTAATGATAAGACTATTGGAGATAGATTTCCACTCGCAAACATCAATGACGTACTTGGCCAACTAGGACGTTGTCGATATTTTTTTACTCTGGATTTAGCTTCGGGCTTCCATCAACTTGAAATGGCCGAGAAAGATATTACAAAAACAGCCTTCAAAACAGAGGGTGGTCATTATGAATTTCTTCGAATGCCATTTGGGATCAAAAACTCTCCGGCAACTTTTCAACGTGCCATGAACTATTTGGACGATATTATGTATATATATATATATATATATATATTATATTATATATAGTGCCAGCTTACAAGAACACATAAATAATTTACGAGCAGTTTTCGAAAGATTGAGACAATCAAACCTTAAAATCCAAATAATAAAATCTGAATTGTTACGTAAGGAAGTAAGTTTTCTTGGTCACATCATAGCTCCATTGGGCGTAAAGCCAATCTCAGACAAAATTAGAGCTGTAAAAGAATTCCTTTTTTCCAAAACTTCAAAACAGATCAAAAGTTTCTTAGGTCTTCTTGGATATTATCGCAAAAAAGGACTTTGCAAAAATAACAAAACCCCTTAGAACGTGTCTTAAAAAAAGGAAATGAAATTAATTATAAAGATCCTGACCATATTTAATGCTTCAAATTCTGTAAAAGACTACTTATCAATGAAGCTATACTTAAGTACCCTGACTTTAATCAAGAATTTAACCTTACAACTGATGGAAGAAAAATATGCAATTGGTGCCGTGCTTTCGCAAGGTTCAATAGAGTCAGATGTATCTATTGTCTATTCAAGTAGAAATTTAAATAACACCGAAATTAATTATTCTATATAGAGAAGGTGGCATTATTGATGTAGTTAAACATGTCTGTCCATATTTGTACGTATGAAAAATTAAAATTAAAAACAGATCACAAACAGTTACAATGGCCTTTCTCAATGAAAGAGCCTAATTCTAAATTACTTAGATGGTGCCTTAAATTAGAAGAATATGAGTATGGCATAATTTACAAAAAAGTTACATTAAACCAAAATGCATCACGCATCGAATTAAATGCAATCGATGAACAAAAATCAATTTCATCAAAACAAATTTTAAAAATATGAAGAAAATTAACAAAAAACTGATAAAACCTAGATTAATCTATAGTTTACTTAGATACTCAATCTATGGTAGTAGAAACTCATGATGTTGAAGTACTAGATGAAGCTGATGACATAACCACCAGGAAAACCCAGTTTTAAATATTCCCATAGCTAACTGTCTAGTAAAGTATGTAAAAATCAATTAATTATTTTGGAGGTTAGCTATTCACTTTTACCCCTAACAATAATAAAATTGTATCAAAATAAACAACGAGTACTAGTACAAATTTCAAAACAAAATTTGAACAAGACGTAAAAAATTTGTGAAACAATATATTGTCCCAAAAGTAAAATATTATATTTATTTTGCAGATCCAAATTATGAAAAATTCTTATAAATTATTCAAATGTATTTTATAGATTCACATATTGATATGATTAAATGCTCAACTAAATTGATAGATGTAAATCAAACCATCGCGGTTTGGATGAAACAGAAGCCCAAATTAAATGACGATACTATTGACCTAACCAAAGAAGATCAATTCACTTATATATGGATATATATATATATATATATATATATATATATATATAACGTATCAGTTAAAAAATATTGGAAATCTTTCAGGTCATTCCATCATGGACAGGGAGAAAATATAAAGAATATCACTGAAAACCCAAGTTTGCTAGGGCCAGCAAAACTTGAAAGAACAGTTCACTCATTTGTACATTTTTGTAACCTAAAACCACTAATGAAACAATTTGAAAATTTAAACGAACAATATACTAATCTTAGAACTAATGCTGTAAATTACGTTATCTTCGGACAAGAATTTGATAATTATTGTAAAATCATTAACTATATACAAAATAGGCTAATTTAAAAAAATGAGAATTTCAATTTTCATGAACCTAATCAAAGGTCTAGACGTGGTCTAATCAATGCATTGTTAAAACGATTACTGGAAATCTAGATGCAAAAGATATGACCAAATCTTTACACATATCCAATCTAACGAAAAAATGTGCACGAACAATTAAAATTTCAAATGATCAAATTATTCAAAATTTTAATGATACCTTATTAAATATTAAACATAACGAACAAATCTCAAAAGAAAAAATTATAACCTTATCACGTACAACTACTGATGTGGTGCTTTACGAAAATATTTGATTCAACTAGTAATGGTTTATCAAGAATATTACAAGATATTCAAAACTATAACTTTCTGCAAATTGACAACCTTGAATCTGAGTATAATAATCAAACGTCTTATTTGATCAACTATTAAAAATTTCTTTATTTTGTAAGGAACAGTTTCCATATGAATTAAAACCAGAAAATTTATTTGATTTAAAAAAAATATCAAACTTAATTGCAAAGTCAGTTCACTCCAAGTTTTAGATATTACTATCTGTCAATCTCTATTAATTAAGATCAAATTTTCGAAATATATTATTTACATCCAATTCCTACAAAATTCAAATCCGATTTTTTTACTGGTATTTCGAACAACAAATGTTTATTAAAAAACAATAACGTTATTATACCTCTAAATGGCATTTTCATGAAAGGTAAACTATACCAATGTCCAAGCAACCTACAGTCCAACAATGGAGCCAAATGCGAAGAACAATTTTTCTAAAGGAACTACTGGCGAATGTGATTTTGTCAAACCCCATATTGAATAAACCACATCGAAGTAATTACCGAAATTAACCAGTTATTGAGATTTTTTTCAAAAGAAGAAAATATTAAAGTTAAATGCCAAGCTGAAACAAACAAAAACATTAAGTGGAATATTTCTCATCAAGGAGTGTACCAAGAAAAAACTATTGGTTCACCACTCTTAACCAATAAAGCAGAATACAGTCTTCAATGCCATTAAAAAGCTAATATGTAAATTACGTTGAAAACACTAGGACTCCACAAATTGCAACATAACCTAGCAAAACCAATATTTACCAATGATATCAACTACCTTGTACCAAGTTTTTTGTTAATATTGCTATACGTTGCCCTATCTATCTTCACCGTGATTTTATTGATAAAATGGATTATCAAAAAATCAAAAACTACAATAGCTGAGATCAATAACGTATCCCAAGACATCCAAAGTCAAAATCCAGGAGAATTTTAACACTTAGAGGGGAGGAATTACATCACGTACTATCGGTCACACGGATACCCGATCTGTTATTGACGTCCTTTGTTCATAAACGCTAAGTTACGTTTATTATATTGTAATACGACATTCCTTGTTCACAAACGCCGAGTTGCGTTAATATAAAAGAGAACGCACGTAGATTATAAGCAGTTATCATTTTGTATTCGAACTAAGCACTAATAAGTACGTCTTGGTTAACCCTCTATATTAAAAACACAAACTACCCTAATTCGGGAAACTAAGTTATATTTTGTAAAATTTGTTAGCACGGATCTACGAGGTTTTGCAATTTAATTATCATGTTCTCTTTGATAGCTATTGCACCTAGATAGCTATTTGTTATCCTTTAAAAATTAATCATAAAAATTAAAAATATTGTTTATTATTTTTTCTTTTTTTTTAAATGTTTTTACATCATTGCCTCTAAGTAAGCTGATGGCTTGTCATAGCGGGGTTTTGATGGGACCAACAGCTTATAAGGTGACTTCCGAACCACCAATAATTTTTTTTAATTCTTAATAGCAAAAATGATGAGAAAAAAATAACAGCAACTGTTACTGTAAAATTTAAGAAAAAATTAATCAAACGCAAATAAAATTGATCTAAAACAACAATTTATTACATTTATTGATCATTCTTTTTATAACAAAAATAATTCAATAATAAAAAATTGTTCTACTTTTTTATAATAAATGGCAAAAAACATATTCAAGACTAGTATATATGTATATTCTTTTTCAATTTAATAAAAATTCATGCATTGTACTTATATAAATCTCTTGTATGTAAAAATGAGTACCTTATCTCTCAACGATCAATTAGTAAATGGTGACTATAATAAAATGAAACTCAATTTTTTGCATTGGGTGGCTACTTGGGTGAAACATGACACTGCATTAGAAGTAAGTAATACTTAAATTGAATTGTTTATTAGTAATTTATTCATTATTTTTTAATTCTTAATAATTATAAATTAATATAATAAAATGTTTAATAAGAATATTTTTTATTATAAAACTGGTTTCATATTTTTTTAGTAACAATATAGTTCACTAATCTTAAAGAAGCATGCTTGGATATTCTGGATCTATTTTTTCAAGAAATTAAATATAAAATTTGTTAAAATTATACAAACAAAAATAAGTTCACATTGATCAGACCATTAAATGCATTGGATTGCCATTCTTGCAGCATATCTGTTGCTTACATGTCAATCCTGTATAGATCCAATCTTTGTGGCATACACGAGCAAAGATTGCAGGCTGAAAATGATAAAAATATATTATTTGTTGCTGTCAAATAACAATAATTATGTTTATTTAAGTGCTTGAAAGATGAAAATTGTATAATAATTAATATATTAAATGATAAAATTAATGTAAAATATTATATTTATTAAATAATTACCACGTAATTACTCTGACTCTGTTAAATTAAATGATTATTTAATAATTATTATTATATTCTAATTTTTAACTTAGGCTTCAACTAATAATGTAACTGCAATAAATATTATGTATTTGCAATATTTCTAATGTAAAATAGTATTTTAATCTTACTTTAAGATTGCACTGCACTGCGGATGCTTTGTTTTTGCACAAATTGTTCAGTTCAGCCTCCCCACTACATTTCATACGAAAAAATTTAATAATAACTTTGGCTTCAATAGAGTTTTTAATGAATATTTATATTTTATAAAATTATTCGAAATAAACTATATTAAAATTAAGTGATCATTTTTAGTTGCGGTATTAGCAAGGTGTTTATCAACCAGTACTAAATGGAATCCATTTAAAGAAATTTATTTAACGTGTAATTCAATATGTTTTAATATTAAAGAAATTTATTATTATTTATTTCAATATTTTTATAAGGCAGCAAAAAGTAAAGTAAATAACATATTGTCAATAATTTTGAAAAAAAAAATAGTTAAAAATTCTAAATTAAATTTTTTTTATATGTATTTAAACAAAATAGATAAGCTGACAATTTTAATTGTAAAATAATAACAATTTGATTAAAGCTTCAAATATTACTTGCATAATATCAACTAATTGGATATATATATTCAAACAAAATAGCGCATCATTAAATTATTAACAAAATATTTTATTTAAATATTTATATCAAGCTTCAAACAAATTCAGTAAATTTTATTATGATTATAAATACTCACATTAGAAGGATAATACCAGTGGCGACTTGAATCTTGAACTTTTAGAATTTGAATGCTAATGTGTAACATTTGCAGCTTTTATATGGTGAAAAACAATATCATCAATAATAAAATGAATAATTCTGAATATTAGAATTTTGGTTTATCTTATAAAGCAAGAACTGTTATTGCAATTTGTTGATGGTTAAGTAAATGAGTCGTAATGAGCAGTAGTTAATAATATAGATAGTTTGAATTCTTCATATATTTATTAGAATAAAATTCTTACTATGAATAACAACAATTAATTATTTTATAAAATACAATAACAACAATTAATTATTTTTTATCTGTTATGACTGGAGAATTTACATATTTAAATCATAGATTAACCCTAGGTTATACTTAAACATCGCATGATTTTAGTACGAAGTAAAACAGTCAAAGTTTATGAAATGAAAATTTTACATTTAAATAAGTTTACACTTGTGTTCAGCGTAAAAATATGACAAACTAATCATTCGTTTTTGACAAATGATTTTTTTAAAATAAATCTTAAATGTCACTTCTTAATTACAATTTATCATATTCTGTTGCTTTCTTCTAAAATTCAAGACCATAATATTCTTCTACATTTAACAAAAAAAAGTCTAGACAATAATATGCATCTTTGGCAGGTTTAAATTATTTTTAATGTTATTATATATAAAAATCCTAAATAGAAATTCAAAAATTATGTTTTCATATAGATTGATCAATAAATATTTTTTTTTACAAAATTTATAAGTTATAAACAATTTTTAATTAACGGAAACATTTATTTTATTTAATTTACACACTCAGTGGCGTTGCGACCATATATCAGTTCGAGGCAAATCCCCGAGGACCCAACGTTTTAAGGTCCATCGTATAATATTGAAGTAAGTGGGGTAGAGGCTGCAGATAACGTTGTCAAGTACCCAATAGTTAAAGTGTTTATAAAATAATAATGTTTAGTTTGACGCAATAAACAATAGTTATAGCATTTCTAATTTTTTAAATTTGTAAACATGAATTGTCTGGTACTTAAACCTTTAAATTGAATCAATCCGGTATAAACATTTTATAAAATTGTTCAAATTGTTTATGTTTGTGTTGTGCATTTCTAATTTTTCAAATTTATATTCGGGTCCCATTTCAAATTATTTAAATTTATAAAAATGAACTGCAAGGTACTTAGCACCTTATATATAGACCGAATCAAAAACTTTGAATATGAATTTGACAAATATGGCCGCCAAATTTGACTATCAATAGACTAGAAAACAAGTTAAATTGTTGTCGTTGGTATTTTATTTAAGTTATTAAGTTTCTTTTGAAGTAAATTCGTGGCCCTGTTGGTTGCTTTGTCTCGTGGTCGTAAACAGTCTTGCTACGCTACTGGACTTACAGTCGACACATAACCTGAATTCTGTTTTATAATTTTTAAATAAATGATTGCAATTGTTACCAATATTATTATATAAAATTCAAATCTATTGCAACTAAGTATTAATATTAATTACTTTAGGTGTTGCTAAATTTCAGATAATTAAAATAAATATAAGAAAATGTTTTATTATTTAAAATAAATCAATAAAAACTAAATTTAAATTGAGAGAATAAATTAATAATTTTACGTCTCTTTAAATTCTATTCAATTCTTTAAAAAAATATTATTTTAAAGAAAATAGTTTTCTGCATGCACTGATACCAAACACATAACATTTTATCAAAAAAAATCTTATTTAATTAGATTTTAAACTAGTTTTAAAAAATATTTTTATTATTTTAATTAATTAATAATTCATTTACATTTAATTTAATCTTTACATTATTTAAAACTAATTTATTTAATCATAAGGATGGTTTCGACCTCTAATATGTGGTATTTCATTATTAGAAATAAATAAAACAAAAATTGCTATGTTTTATTTATTTCTAATATATTTAATTAAAAACAAATGGCTGTAGCCAAACTACTGGTATGCTCAATAAAAGACGGAGTGTGGATCATTGAGCTACACATCATTGTTTATTTGTAAATTATTCATTTGGCAATGCATTTCGCTAGTTGTTATACAACCATATATGCATAGTTGTTGAACAATAAATTTGTATTGCTTTTTAAAGCCTTTTGTTTTTTTTTTAATTATAAAAATAAATTTGGTTAAAATTAATATACGTTGTACAAAAACTAGACAAAATTTAAATTAAATACACACAATTTTATTAACGAAAATAGATCAAAATTATATCAGCAAATTTTAGAAATTTATCATTTAATTCAATCTGTTAAAATTGCGTGAAATTCTTTGACTTTTATTTGGAATCATGTGAAAACTATTTTAGAATTGAGTGGAATTTCTGTGAAATTTTAAAGTAACGAACGAAACAAAATTTTGCAAAAATCATTTTATAAAATAGTTTTTTCAAAACAAATGTATGATATTTATGTGAAATTTGTTGAAATTATGTGAAATTTCTTAATATTTTTGTGAAATTTCTTAAGATTCATATGGATTTTTTATAATTTATCAGAATTTTGTGGAAATATTTGAATTGTTTCGTTTACAAATTTTATAAAATGTTGTTTGAGATTATGTAATGTTTTTGAGAATCTTTTTGAAATTATGTGGTATTTTGGTGTATGTAAAATTCGCAAGTTATTTCCCCTCGAAGAAATTTATGTGACGATAAAAAATATGAGACTTGTCTTCAAACAAGTATCACCAGTACTTTTATTCAGGGATCGTAACAAAATTTTACACAAAATCGGGGATCGGCAATAAAAAAATAGTTTGCGCACCACTGTACTACACTGAAGTGGGCGCAATGTATTTTAAAAGGGTTCGAAATTATGTTAATATTTGCGTAAATAATACTATTAAAAAAATTAAGTTTTAGATTAATATTTTAGTTCAGTTTTTCACATTGATTTATTGTTGCAACGATTTGTACTTTTTTCGAACATTTATTAATTTTAAGGAAACATGTTTGGATGTTCCGGATGTAGTTCCGTTATTACAAGCAGTTGGATATAAAATTCGCCATGTTGATGTTCTTGAAAACCCGTCACCACTTCGAGAAAATGAACATGGCTCAAGAATTGTAATGAGTTGCAGTATTTCAGGACAAAGATTTGTATTGGAACAGCCTAATAAAATTTGTAAATGTATGAAACCTGAGCAAATAGACTCTGGTAATGATGCACTCTGGGAAGTTACTGCTTCAACCCCAAACAAGCGAGAGGTAAGCTTTAATTAATTTATTATTACTAGATGCCGGTTCTTGACCAAAATCTCCATATGAAATAGATGGGACAAAATCTCGTACATTTTCCACCATTTTGTTTTATACAAGGTGTGTTAAAAGAATTAATTCAAGATTTCAGGGCGATTTACGGCTATTTTGTTTATACAGGGCGTGTTCATGCCAAAAGAACTATGACGTGTGCAGCAAATGTAAAGGCGCCTAAGCAAAAAGGGTAGCAGAACAAAAAAGCACAAGCAAAAGCAAAAAGTAACACCATAATAAAATATTATTTAAATTTAAATACTAAATACTAAACTTTATCAAATTAATTTTACTGGTTTTTAGGTAAAAATATTTATGTCAATTATAACAATCGTATGAAAATGGTTGTAGAAATAAGTTTCTTTTATTATGTTAGCAATCCTAATAGATTACATATAATATTTGTATTTTTGCGAGCCCGCTATCATCATCAGATTACAGTGTATGTGCGAGCTTAATGAAACAAAGTCGATGCGCGAGTTATAAAATCGATTCTACAAATTTTTTTTTTTAAAACAATAAACATAAATTTTATTAATTGCATGAAGTGCATCGGTTAACATCTAGACAAAAACTGGAGATTAGTATTACAATTTTGGTATTTATATTGGAGCGTTTATTATCCATATGCATTGTCGATGAATAGGCTTCTATTCGTGGGGACATCTGCGTGGCCTCGATTAGGTGTATTCTCAGCGTGTGGCGATGATTTGGGTGGCATTGTATCATAATGTAACTGTTCCATCCTTAGATTGGAATCTTGGGATAAGAATAGGATTCAAGAGCCTTACATCTACTTTTGGTTCCAGTTTTTTTTTGCCGTGGTTTAAAATGTCTGTTTTTAACATAATAACATATATAGCTTACAGTAATACATATAAATATAAAATAAATTATTATAGTCCAAACACTAATATTATTGGGGTGAACTAGTTGGTCCAGGACATTGTCTATCTTCTTGTCCTGTAAATTTAATGCATTGTGAATGTTGAACGAAGCAACTTAACAGAATTAAAGATCAATGATTTACACTTAGTTTTTATGACTATTTTCTTTTGCAAAAAGTTTAATTTTGGTTAGTCCACAATTTTAATGTCGGATTCATTTTAATGAAATAACAAATGGCATTCTTTAAATTGTAAATTGATTAAATAAATTGTGGTAAAAACATAGTACTTTTATTTCTATCCTTTTTTGATACTATAGTCATCGTCTATAATGTTTTAGTGATATGTTACAATATTAATTTTATATTTTTATTTTTACGCAACTGAACATGAGAAATATAATATCTATAGCAATTTTAAATACTAAAGTTTGTGTATCGAATGCAAATGCAATAAAATAATCAATTTTTACTAAGATATTTGCCGTATCACTGTAGAATATTATACGTTATGTTTGAACTAAAAATTTTTAATGTAAAATTTAGCTTCACGCAAATTTATCTTAATTTCACTCACCAGAATTTATATTGTTTCTTTTCTTGTTGAGGCTTCAAATGCATTTTACACTTACACTTGTTATACATTTCGTTTAAACAAAATGATTTTTTATTTTTTTAGTATTTGTATGAAATGGCGTTTTGACCATTTATTTTATTTTTCGTTTTAAGTGCTGGTTAAAATATAGTGAAAATGGTGAAAAATTACTCATGGTTTGTCGAAATAAGAATCGCGTATTCTACTTTTGCAAATGTATCAAAATAAAATGACATAAAATACGTACGTTGCTTCTGACGTTTTTATGTGATATGTCATTTTTCACTTCTCAGCGAGACGACTTTACTATGTATTATTGATATAATGTTTTAATATATTTCAATTTTGTTAATTTGCAAACTTTCAATCAATGTTGAAAGTATAACCGTTTAAAAGTATAAAAGTAGAAATTATTATCCAATATTATTAGAATAGCGAAAAAACGTAAAGAGAAACTTTTTTATACAACTATTAAACCTAATTGTATAGAAAAAGAGGATACATTTGATGTTTTTGAAATATAAGGAGATTCATTAGCTTTTATGAAGTCTGCCTAATATTATGATCAAAATGCAAGTAAATATGTTATTCTGTTAATTTCTAAAAAAATATTTAATTTTTAAAACATAAATTAACATCACATTTGAAAGTATATAAAACGTACTTTACTATAGAGAACAATAACTTTTCAATTAATTTGTTTGTCATACTGTTAAAACTAAATTTCTGAAGCTTTATTAACTCAATCATTTTCAGATTACTTATTCATGCACCCATCATGGAACCCATTGTATACAGGTTGGGTCAAGAGGAAAGGACCAAAATCAAGGACTACAGTCCTTGAGTTTGGTTGAATTACACCTGAAAATAAAGTAATAAAATTCAAGTGCTGTTATTCGATTTCAATTTCTTATCAAGTTATAGAGCAAAACAGACATATTTTTATCTAGTATGTGTAAAGCTTCTCTCGAAACGAGACGAGACAAGATTAATCAAATCTCTATCTTATTTCGTCTTGATCTCGTCGAGATCTTAAAAAATTAATTAAAACAATATTTTAAATTTTAATCTAACATATTTATTAAATAAACTTTTGTTAAAATAATAATTTTATTTATTCATTTCTCTAAATGCAAAATCTCGTCGAGATCTCGCCGAGATTTTGTCTAAATCTCGGCTTGATCACGATCTCGACCTTGGAAAAAAATATATCTTGTCCCGATCTCGATTTTGAGACGATGATTATATTTCTTTCTGTTATCAAAATAATAAAATGTAAATATAGTTAGAGGTTAAATAGCGCGCACGGATTCAGTTAATTTACGCAAAACATGACAAATCCTCTTTTATAATTTGCTAGCATGACGGACGATATCAAGTATTTACATATACTCCAAATAAATTAATACTACAAATAAAAATGTGCATAAAAGGTATATTTTTGTATAATTTGATTATATTTTATTGATACAAACTTTTAATTACATATTTTTGCAAAATCAAAATTAATAGTAATGTTTTCTGAACTCGTTAGTCAAGACATATTCACAAATGTTTAAACAATTGCTATGAAACGATTCAGAATTTGTTATAATTTTAGTAAATATGATATTAAATATATTGAAGTAGATTGTTCATTGTCAAGTGATCAATAATTACCCTAAATTGAATACATAATGGGTTTGTTATTGTTATGCATATTTTTATTATTGGTTTAATTATAATTTTAAATGTTCTTTATTAATGTAACAGTTTTGTATATAAAATTTATATATTTTTTAATTAAATTGGTTTTCCAGCAATCTCGAGTTTTAACTTAATCATATTTGACAACATTTTATTTATATATTTGATTAATTAAACTGTTGTTTTATTAAGGAGATTTAATAAAATGAGCATTTTATTTTAAAACAATCTTTATTTGTGTTTATGACACACAAAAGAGTTAACTGCAAAATGGAGCTGCATCATTCAAATATATTTATTATAAAAGTTTAATTATTTAATTGTTCTTATATAATTTTATTGCATCATTTCTTTTAAATTATGAATTATTCTGAAGTATAATTAAATTAACAAAGATAAATAAATTGTAGATTTTAAAAAATGTTATGTTCGTTTATATTTTAAACTATTGGAAATTTAGTACAAATATAAATTTATTACATTTCACATTTATTGGTTGTCGTCACATCCGGTTTGGGGCGTATCAGACCTTTTTGGATTATAGGATTAAGCTTGAAAAATCCAGAATTCTCACAATACAACGATACCAGGAGGGTGTCTAATGGGACTAGGTGCATTTAATAATAACAAATATAGACTAAATTATGTTATGGTGTAGTTTTCCTAACTTATTATTAAATAAACTACATATTTCTTAAGAACTGTTTTATTTGTTACACCAGATTTTATAAATAAAGCCGAAACTCCATTTAGGCAAAGATGACGTATAATACATACAAACTTACTACATAGATAGACTTTTTTACAGTTCTATCTTTTCCTTATGTCAATCCTATAAGGAATGCGGCTCCAATCGATCCTTTTTGAAATATTGTGATATAAACAAAAGCGGAAACGTGGATTTAGTCATTTGCTCGGTCTCGGTTTATCAATATATACAATTTGACCCTAGATCTAACCTCCGTTGCAGATTTGGAGACGTATCGGCGGTGTTTTCAAGAGAACTTAATGTAGAATCATTACGAAGAAAACTAGTTGCGTTTTATTTAAATGTATTGGTCAAGTTTTAAAATAACTTGTTTAAATAAAATTACTAAATTTATTATAATGATAAGTAAAAAGTTTATAATCAATTATCCAAATTCATAGCATTACAAGCGGCAACAACCAAATGTATACCCTTTCACCAGGGTTGGCTAAAAGCATGGTTTTATAAATATTAAACAAAAATCTGTTTTTTATTGTTTAAAACATTGAATAAAACAAACAAAATGTAATTTTGTTTAAAACATGTTTGAAACACGTTTAAAGCATGTTTAAAACACGATTAAAACAAATTATTTTTAAATTTTAGCGCATTTTTTATTTGAAAGATTATTTTTGTCATTTGGAATGGTACTTTCTAATTTAAGAAACAGTTTAAACACTGAAAAAGCAGTAAAACTAACATCAGTATTTAAATCAGATACAGTAGCTAACAGCTATAAATTATGTATTTAATTGATTTTGGTTAGTGCTGGTTTTTATAACATGATAGTATAATAGTATTTGTAATGTATTTGTTGAGTTTTCACCAACTGACAATTAACCTTAAGGTTCTTCAGACGTGTTAAAATGATATGGGTTATGGCTATGCGGCACCCATCTAAGTTCTAACCAAGCGTTGTTTAATTTTTGCAATTGGACGTGCTACTAGTGATATGAAATCCTGGCAATCTTGAATTTATATTTTTACAGTTTTAGTCCTTTTATAATTTAAAATAGATATTTACTATGTAAGGTAGAAAAAAATGCAAGGTGAGTATGAGAAATTGCAGCACAAAGCGTAGCGAGTGCTGCAATCGTACTAAACCCATTGTACATAGTTTTTTTACTTGCGTTAGTAAAAAATGTCGTCAAGCCAAGCCAACGTGTGATTTTCCGATTACCATTCGCTCAAATTTTTAACTAGAAAATATTTTTCTATAAATAGTATATTTAAATATAATTCTTACTATTTCTTATATTTTTAATTTAAAACACAATAATAAAGTGTTTGAAACATTTGATTTAAACATGCCAACCCTGTGTTTCACTCTTTATAAGAAGAGCTTATCGGTATGCCTTTGTGATTTGCTATGCCTTTTCCGATAGAAGAATATTAAAAAAAAACTAGGAATCACTAAGGTGTACTGATAATCTTTTATGATGAGTGAAACAATTATATGTATTTAATTGTTGCCGCTTGTAACGGTGTGGATTTGGATAAACTTTATACTTAATCATTTTAATTTTTGCCAAATTTGCATTGTGGTATATTTAAATGTGATAAATATTATTTGTTAATTCTCATTATTTGTAGGACCAAAGAAGGAAGCTATATTAGTCCCGAAACATCTGCACGTTTAAATGTTAATTTCAATCAACATTCCATAATTTTAATAACGTCATTGTAATTGTTATGATAATTATCTCCTTTTGTTCAATTTTATTAAATTTCAAAAAGTTTTAATCAAAAATCAAAATTTGTATGTTCTTAAAAAAATTCAAAGTTTCATGACGCCGTTGCAATCGCAATGATGGATAAACAGTATTTATAAAATTTCATGAACTAACAAAAAATTTTGAATAAAAATTGTAAATATTTTATTCTCAATTCAAATTTCTAACCAAATTATAAAAAATAAATTAAATTCTAATAATTAACCTTAATAATCATAAATGTGATAAATATTATTTGTTAATTCTCATTATTTGTAGGACCAAAGAAGGAAGATGCATTAGGCCCGAAACGTCTGCATGTTTAAATGTTAATTTCAATTTTAAAAATGCCATAATAATTAATTGCCATAATCTCTTTGTTGAATTTCATTAAATTTCAAAAAGTTTTAATCAAAAATCAAAATCTGAAGGTTTTTAAAAAATTCAAAGTTTCATAACGTTGTTGCAATCGCAATGATGGATAAACCGTATTTATAAAATTTCATATCAAAAAGTTTTAAACAAAAATTGTAAATTTTATTTTTAATTTCAATGATAAATAATGTTTGTTTTTTTTAATTCCAAAATGTTTTTAAGTTAAAATAATTAGTTAATTGAAATTTCAAAATTCTAATAACACCATTGACAAACTACTTCTGCATGTTAACCAAAATTAAATACCATAAAGTTTTAATTAACAATTTAAAATATAAAAGTAGTGAAATTTTAAAATTTTAACATTGTCATTTATTTACTATGATAAATAAACCATACTTGAAAAATTTCATTAAACTTAAACATTTTGAAGTAATTCAAAATAATTTTATCTTTATTAAATTATCGAATTTATAATTGTGAATTTTGTTTGACGTATCGGGCATAAAAATTAATTGTGAGTTGTCACTATTTGGCGTCCGCTAAATTATATATGCATTTGAACCATAAAACTTTCAAGTTTGCGTGTTTAAAGTAAAAATATTCTGAGGACGCTCGATCATGTATATCATGTATACGTCATATCTGGCGTCCTTAAACAAAATTAAAAAATACGTAGCTATCGAAATGTCTCAAAGTGTAGAATCGATTTATATGGCTTTTTAACTATTGAGCGTCCATATATGGATTCCCGGTAGGTACCGGTCGCTCCAATGTGCGTAAAGGCGCAATGTATGGATGCTCTAAAGATAGGAATATATATATATAATAGGGTGTCCTGAAAATCCCGTTTGAATAAAATATTTCAACATTTAAATTGTAAAAAATGCATTACAACATAGCATAAAAATCCATTTCCGCCCTCTCATTGGAGTTGAGGGCGGTCCATTTTTAACATATTAAAAATTTACAATTTTTGCAACTAAACTTGTTTTAATATTTAAAAAAAACTCATATATTACCAAAAACGGAATTGAATTTATTAACACTTGAGAAAAGCCAATTTTTGTTAGAGAATCTATATCAGTACAAAAAATTGGGGAAAGTGGTTCCATTTGAATTTTCAAAACTACCCCTGGCCAAAACCAGAGGGGCTTGGGTGAGGGAGAATTTTTAGCTTGCAAATTGTTTCGTTTGAATCCGTCATGTTGTTCTTTAGATATTTATACTTTCTGAATATCTCTTGGGGGCGAGCAACCTTAAAATCTTAAACACAAACCTATTTTTTATTGTAGATTCTGATTCTACTTGAAAAAATAAGTAACTTTTATATTAAACACGTTCTTATTTAAGATTTCAGAGTTGCCTCTTCTCCGCCCCCAAGAAGGGGATGCAGGTGGATTTTTATGTTATGTTTTAATGCATTTTTTACAATTTAAAGAATGGAATTTGTTTCATTTTAATCCGACATGTTGTTCTCGAGATATTTGACCTGGGTGGGACTTTCTGGACACCCTGTATATATATAAGAAATGTCGCTGTCATTCTGTTTTAAAACCAAAACGCTGAAAATGAAAATAATTTATATTAGATAAGTTTTTGCTATGAAATATGTTATAATTAATATTTTGTTTTTAAATATGTTTTAGGGCTATCAAGAAAGCGATAGTTATTTATTACCAACCGTAGAAAAAGATAAAAATAATTTGGTAAAACATGTACTAAATTATTTAATTAAAATATTAGCTGATAAAAAATTTAATGATCCTGACAATACATCAAGTCGTATTAAAGGAAGATGCAGTGAGCCTTCCGTAAATCCGCTTGTCGAAACGCCAACCAAAAAAACTAGAAGAGCCTCAGCG